>APFE030201328.1:6738-34098 GCA_000404065.3 Pinus taeda
CCGGGGGCAGCGCCCCCGAAGCTAAAAACAGCTGTAAAATTGCCTTGTAAAAGTATAGTAATTTCTAGTCAATCTGGGCCGTTCATTAGGCGGATGATCTGACGGTAGAACTTATGTTTAGTTTAGGGTTTTTTGCCCTAGAAGGCAACCCCCTCTCTTTGTATGAGGGTATTGTATTTGAGGCGGCGATATAGATGTGTATTCTGTGTGTGAGCGAGAAACAGAGAGGTGAGACTGTGAGAGAAAACAGAGGATATTACAGCGGCTTTGCTGTAGGTTGTGTCTCTTCATTTTGCTGGATAATGAAAAGGAAGGACTGGCTATTCGAGGTGGATGTAGCCCAAACTGGGTGAACCACATATATTTGTGTCTCTCTTGTTTTGTGCGTTTTCTGTGTTTATATTTCTGCAATATTTTATGTGTTCCATTGCTCCGTAATATATAATTTTCTAACACATTTTTCTTTTGTTTATCTAAAAACAAATTTCCTTTGGAGATTTATTAATCATTTTTCTTGAGAAATTTAGCTATAGGCTCTATAAGGACAGGCACAAAAAGTATAGTCCTTTTTATGCAATATTAAGATCTTATTCTAAATTCAAGTCATCCTTTCCTTTGAATTTTTATATTTTGTAATTAGTATTTTTGGCTATCTTTAGATCATGATGTTTTGATAGTCGAATAACCACTTTGTGTGCAGGTTAAATCTATTAGATTACAGGGAAAAGTAGCATCATTTCCATTGAATACTAACCAAATTACTTAACACCCTCCTTCCATTCCCATTCATTCCTTTAAATGGTCTACACACAAAAGACTACGTTACAAATTTACTAGAGATTGTTAGATTGCTTTCTCCCCTTGCGAAAGATGGGCTCATGAGGAGATCTAAGCTTTGAAAGGTCTTCCACACTCTTACCCAACCTCTTGTTCCTTATCCCACCTTTTGGTCACTTTTAGAATCATCAAACCGCTCTCGAATGCAATCTTGTAGCAAAACATGGCATCCTATAACATCTTGTAGTAGTCCTGTAGCGTCCTATAACACCTCACAAAATCCATTAGAATTTGACCAAAATTGCTCCTTAAGCTTAAAATTTTCTTCATACCCTTCCACAATGTCTTCTTGGCCTTGGAAACAAGCTTGAGGGTATTAGATACCATTTTGAAAACTTAATTTCATCACTATGGTTTTAATTGTGTAATTAGGCTTAGTTGTTTTAATCATCAATTTAATAACACAAAAGTAGTTTACATCGATATTTATTGAGAATTTGTTGGATGGTATAATTAGAACATGATTTATTTTTAATGTAGTAGTTTAGGTATGATTTCATGGTATTTAAATCATGTAGCTAGATTAGGTTTATTTTCCCATTGTTTATTTTCTATAACATATTAGGGCTTCCCTTCCAAGTATTTCCTTGCAAGTATATCAAAGATTTGTGTTATGCAGTAGGAAAATAAATGTTTCAATTAGTTCCTACCTTGCAAATGTTTCCAAATGGTCTCTACACATATCAGTGTTATCATATGAAAATCGTACAGTCATATGTATGCATTGAGAGACACTCAAAGTTAGTGATCAACACATTCAAGGGTGATATTTTCAGCTAGAAACACCATGAGGACCAAAATTGAAAAGCTTTCCTACCTAGTTTAAGGTTAAAAAATTGGACCGTGCAGGTTGAGTATTACCAGAAATTTACAATCATGTGGTTATTGGATAATTGCACAGTCACAGAAAAGTCTAGTTAGCTCCTTGGGCATTGAACTTGCTTGAGCAATACTCCAAATATTGATGTGATGGGCTTATAAATTCGAGCCTTGAGCCCCAAGAAGCCTTAAAGGTAAGGAATTGGGAGCTCTCATCTCATTTATGAGGTGAACGACCACATTAATGAGCCAAGGAGAGGAGTGATGTCCAGAAAACTCTATAAATACAAGTTATAGGAGAACTAAAAATCAAGCATTTCATAAAGAAGAGGATTTCATTATTGAGAGACTCTTCGTGTTTCCTTGAGAGAGGGGAAGATTATAAGGAGATTGGGGAAAGGAAATTCCTTGTTGAGGATATTTTAGCACCATTTCTCAAAGAATTCTCTCCAAGTGTCTTTTTATTCATCTGTTGTATCTCTTATACATTTAGTATTCAATAAAGGGAACTTTGTTCAATTACTTTGTTGATTTGTTTTCTTCATTAATCATTGTTCATGTGTTTATTTCATATTTTTTAGTTTATTTTTATGTATGCATTGTTTCCAGTACTTTCTGTGCTTTCTTTATCCATGTTTTTCCACTAACAACAACCAATTTCTTGTATTTTCCTTGTAGGGAACAACCAACTCCAACGAAGGTTTCTTTGGTACTCCATAGCAACAAACACACCACTACAATATGGCGATTCCACTATTTTCCTTTATTTAATCTAACAATTTCTTTTGCGTGACATTCTATCTGCATTTTCACTCCATTGTTCTTTTATCACTTCTCTAGAATTTTTGTGGGCCAACTCAGACCTATTTCCATCCGAGAAAGTCACCTTATGAAATCTTTACGTCAATCACAAAGCTTGTATGCAAGGCAAACATGTGGTTTGCATGTATGTGGATAGGAAAACCTATGTGGTTTATAGAGAACACAGAAGATCATTGTAATTTTTCTTTCTTGGGTGATTGGTAGCCTTTAGTGAATTTCCTTCACCTCTGCATTTTTTTCCCAATTATTTCATATGGAAACCCTTGATCACACCATATCTTGCTTATGGTTGATCGCTATCAGGCCAGGCAATAACTCCTCAAAGAAAAATTGATTCGTATATTTTATTCCTTCAGGTTGGTCTTCATTATATACATGACAGAGAGACTGTTCACTTCATCTCCCGATGATTGTTCATATTACTTATTTATTTATTTACATCATGTTCACCCAATCCTGATTATTAGGTGTCAACATTCCCCCCCCCCTGCCCCTTAATCTGAAGGGATGTTGATGAGTCCAAGAATCATTCTGAATCGTTCAAGCTTTTCTCTTCCAAGCGCTTTGGTGAAGATGTCTACAATTTTCTCATTAGTGCAACAATGATGGAGATGGATTGTTTTGGCCTCAACATGATGTTGAGGCCAACTTTATTGCAGAGGTATTGTCAATCATGAGTGGAGTTGATTGTACTTGTTTTACCTACAAATCTTCAAGAATTTTCCTAAGCCACACAATTTCTCTTGTTGCTTTAGTTGCTACAACGTATTCTGCTTCTGTTGTGGAATCTATTGGAACTGATTGTTTGCGCGATCACCAGGAAACAACTCCTGATCTAAGACTCATAGCATATCCTAAAGTAGATACCACAGTTTCTTTGTCTCCATCGAATTCTGAATTAGAGTATCCAATCAAGCTGAAGTCGTCCACCTGTGTATACTTGATTCCAAAGTCTTGAATTCCCTTCAAGTACCTTAGAACTATTTTTCCAATAGACCAATGTCCCTCACAAGGCTTTTGCATAAACCTGGAGAGGATTCCAACAACAAATGAAATGTTTGGTCTGGTAGTAGTTAGGTAGTTGAGACTTCCTACAAGTTGTCTATACTTAGTTGCATCCTCAAATTCTTTTCCTTCAATATATGTGAGCTTTAAGTTTTGTTCCATTGGAGTAGTAAGAGGATTTCATTCTATCATGCCAAACCTATTCAATAGATCTCCAATGTATTTCTTTTGAGAAAGAAATATGGACTTTGGATGTTGGGTTACTTCAATACCAAGATAGTAATAAACATAGCCCAAATCAGTCATTTCAAAACTCTTCCCCAATTCCTTCTTTATGGATGCAATGTAGCTTTCATTGTTCCCTATCATTAAAAGATCATCTACATATACCACAAGATATACAACGGTTTTCCCAATTTTCTTGACAAATAAAGTTGCATCATCAAGATCATAATGTTTGAAATTGAGTTTCAGAAGATGCTCAGTTAGTTTTTTATACTAGGCTCGCGGTGCTTGTTTGAAGCCATACAAGTACTTCACCAATTTGCATACTTTATGTTCATGTCCTTTCACAGCAAATCCTTCAGGTTGGGACATAAAAACATTATGTTTTAGATCTCCATTCAAAAAAGTAGTTTCTACATCCATTTGATGGACTATCCAATAGTTCTGAGATGTTAGGGCAAAGAGAGTCCTGATGGTAGCCCATTTTGTTGTGGGGGAAAAAGTCTCCTCATAGTCAACCCCTTCCTTCTGTGAAAAACCTTTTGCCACAAGCCTAGCTTTATGCTTGTCAAGTGAGCCATCAGATTTATACTTGTTCTTATAGACCCACTTGTAGCGAATTGGTTTGGTTCCTAATGGAGGACCAATCAGCTTCCAAGTGCCATTCTTTATGAGGGCATCATACTCCTTTTGCATCGCTTCTTTCCATTCATCATGAGAAGCAACTTCTTTGAAGGAAGTTCGTTCAAAATCTATAGACAAGTTTAATTCACAATCATAAGAAACATCCATATCAATAGGTGAATTAGAGTCATCTACATCACCTCCATTTTCTCGGTTTCAATTTCTAGTTCCTATCTTTCCAACCTCATCGGGATGAACACTTTCAAGGTTCTTTGTCAGCCACTTTGGGGGACCTTTCTCAGATGGTCCAGGCTACTCCACTGATTGAGTGGGGATTGAATCAAGGTTGAGTATCCCAATTTTGTCAATCAAATCACTTAAAGCATCATCCATTGTTGGAGTTTCATGCAGGGGAGAGTCTTCTTCAGAAGAAGATTCCACATGTTGATCTAGTATAGGAATCCCCCCTTCAAGATGTGGAATCTGATTATCAAATTCTTGAAATGATTTTGATTTTCTGAATCTATCCAAGTGATCAAGTTGCCGCTCAACAACATTGTCAGTTTTGGATGATTCAAGAAAAATTACATCTCTAGATACAACAAACTTTTTATTTACTTCATCATAGAGATGGTATGCTTTGGAGGTGTTTGAATACCCGAGGAAGATACATTTATGACTTTTAGCACCAAGTTTGTTTCTAAGTACCTTTGTTATCAAGGCATAACAAGTGGAACCAAAGACCCTGAGATGCTTTACCAAAGGAACATGTCCATACCACATTTCATATGGATTTTTTTTTCTAATAACATTAGATGGACATCTATTCTTTATATATGCAACACATAGAACAACATCAGCCCAAAACATTATCTTTACATTTTTGAAGGGAGCATGGATCATACCATATTTAAGATTGTCCTGTTCATTATTTTAGCTACACCATTCTGTTGAGGATTATAAGGCACAGTTGTTTGATGCTTGATCCCATGTTGGCGAAGATAGTTTTCAAATTCATTTGATGTGTATTCTTGTCCATTATTAGTGCAAATGGAACCAATATGAGATTGTGCATCATTTTCAATCCATTTATGAAAGTTCTTGAATGTTTGAAAAGCATCAGATTTGTTCTTCAATAAATAAACCCAACATATTCTCGTGTAGTCATTAATAAATGTCATCATATATTTATTTCCATTTGCAAAAGGAGCAGGCATTGGCCACATAAATATAAATGAATGAGTTCAGTTTTTCTATGTGCTCTTGAATGTGAATCATGAAAAGTCTATTTCCTATGATTTCCTAAAATGTAAGCATCACATCGCTTAAGTTTCCTAGGAATTGTAGGCAAACCAGCAACACCTTTTTTCTTCAACAAGCAGAGACTGTCATAGTTCAAATGTCCAAATCTAACATGCCATAATAAACTTGATGGAAGTATACCTTCTTCATAATGATAATTGTATGAGAAATTTTGTGCACGAGTAGAGGTTCCTTGCAGCGTGAGAAGCCTTTCTTCTTCTATTCCCCTCATGGCAAGTGAGTGGTGAGATTCTTTTCTTACCTCAAGCATGCCATCAAACATATGAATGGAGTGGCTTTGCTGGCGGATGTGGACCAAGGACAACAAGTTTCTCTTGAGCTGTGGGAGATATAGAACATGATGCAGAAGAAAGTCTAGAAGACTAGGCAGTTTAAGCCTGATTGTGCCAAGCCCTGATGGTTGGATTTTTTATTGGTCTACAAAGTATACTGCTCCATCAACATTGTCAGTAAATTCTTCAAAAAAATCTTTTGTAAGTGATCTGGAAGGTTTCTTTTGAATCAAGAAACCAATCATTTTTCCAAGAAGCAAGTGAAGCACTAAATAAATCTTCATTTACTCCAATATTACATTGTGCCACAACATAGTGAGTGGATTCAGGTGCTTTACGTTTGTCTGTATCATCAGTTTTACCCTTTTGTTGGTTTCTTTGCTGCTAAATTTTGTCCCATGGTAACTTGCATGTAGAGGCATCATGTGATCCATTTCTTTTGCAGCATATGCAATGCAAATCTATCTTTCCTCCTTGAGAGTGTCTACCCCCTACCTCTAAAATATCTTCCTATTCCTCTTCGACCACCTCTTCCTCTTGAAGAATCTTGAGTAGGATGCTTTTCTTTATGAGCAAGGCACACAGCCTCTTCAGAAGATTTAGGGGTTGTTTTCTTTCCGAAATCTTCCTCTCTTTCAGCAAAATTTTTCACAAGAGAGTCGAAGGTGATATCTTTGAGATTTCCATTTGCTTGCAATGACTCAAGACAATTGGAGTAAGTAGGATAAAGTTCCTTGAGAAAAGAAATGAGAGGAATATCAAATTCAACCTTAGTGGATTTGATATCATGCATTACAGACTTTACTTCAGATGCAAAAGCAAGAGGATCATTATCATGCGGTTCAAGAGTGAAGAGTTTAATCATGAGTTGAACAACTTCAAGTGTAGAATCTGAGTCATAGAGCTCTTTTAGTTTTTGTAAGGCTTCAAAAGCAGTTTAAAATGGTGAAATATGGCGACTCATCTCTTCATTTACAGATGCTACGATTAATGCACAAGCTTTTTTTCTTTTGTTTTCCCAAATGACGAGCTCTTTGTCTGATGTAGGTTGTTCTGGCTCTTTGTCTCCATCTCCAACACACACTCCTTTCCACAACTCATTGAAAATGAGCATGTGTTTTATCATCCGGGACCACTCAGGATACTTCTCTTTTCCAGTGAGAACTATTCCCACGATGGATATGATTGAATGCATACTGTAACAAAAAAACTTCTGCTGCAAAAATTTTACTCTTAATGGGAAAAAAATTAATTCTGGTATGATGGGACAACAAATTCAAATGTCAATTTCCATTCATATGGACAACGTTAAAGTAGAGAATATATGGGTGAGACAGCCGAAATATATGGTGAGTGACTGTTATATATATATGGCAGCCTAAATATACCATAAATATATAAAAAATTGTACAATGCTCGACACAAAACTTTACAACGCATACAACAGAGGTATATATTAGGGTTCCAATAGCATTCCAACAGCATGATACCAACATCATATAGTGGTCCTTCACGCAGCACTCCCAACTTAAATTCAACGCAACAAACAATGCAACTTTTAATTTACACGTAGTCAGTATATCAACCGTGTCAGGCCTCAACGCATATCATAAGAGAGTGCTTCATTCAACGCATGGCTCAAGTCAACTTTCAACGCATTTAACTTTTATATGCAAGGCTCAAATCAACTTTCATACGCATTCAACATATGCCATGAAAAGTGTTCAAAACAGTTCAATATTCAATGCATACCATGTGCATTCAAGATGCAAGAGCAATGACTTGACCAATGAACCAGCACTCAAGATGCAATAAAACTTCAGCGTTCAATAAGACTATCATTAATACAATGCCATGAAATTTAATGCATATAATAACAACAATATTAATAGACCACAATGCCAACGTAAATATCATTATATGCGAAAAAAACCAACGTTATATGCCAAAAAACCAACATTATATAGCATACAAATGCGTGGAGCCACCAGTTCTCTCTAGCATGGTCTAGAAGCGAGGCTCTACCAAAAACCCCAAGGCTGTTATTTCAAATCCTCATACGAAGTATCCATGTATCAAGCAGGCAACTTACCACCAAGGCTACTAGCAAGGCTGCTCGCAAATCTGTAACTATGTAGTAAACTACTGCAACAGCACAGCCTCAAGGATGAACACTTTCGCAGCAGTGATCTAGAAGGTTTTAGGTCTGAGGCTGTTAGACCAGAGGATTCAGAATTAATTATGGCAAACAGAGCACACAGGAGAAGTGGATAGAGAGTAGTAGGCAGAAGGGAGTTACAACTATTTTAGGAGCTGGCTCTGATACCATGTCAGGCCAGGCAGTAACTCCTCGAAGCAAAATTGATTCGTATATTTTATTCCTTTAGGTTGGTCTTCATTATATACATGAGGGAGAGACTATTCACTTCATCTCCTGATGATTAGGTGTCAACAATCGCTTACATGGGATTCCAACTAGGCACTTTTTGTTGATTGTAATTTTGGTCTAATAGGTGGAAAACCGTCTCGGGGGTGTCAATAAAAATATCCATGTGGTTTTTTTAATTTTTAGGGTGCACATCTATTCCAAAAATGGAGTGTATTTACATGAACCGACATGGGTTACTCAACTTTCTTCATGACCTTCATTAGTGGCCCTAGTTAGGATTAATTTCCTAAATTCATTCAAAATCATATAAATTCAACAATAAATGATAACTTACATTGGAATACCCTTTTAATTATACTTTTGCTTAATTATGTAATACGAGTTATTGTAAATCCAATTGAAAGCGTGTATTTCTTATCATTACAATTACATGTGACTACTATATATGTTTTTAATTTAGCATTTACTTCAATCAGTTAGGTCATTAATTATACAAGCATAATGCACAAAAGGAAAAGAAACACTATAAATTAGGTTAGAGGCTAGGGAAAAAACCCTCAAGGGTAAAACCCATCAATCATTTCCTTATAGATTCTTCATCAAAAAGAGAAATTGAATTCAAACTAACCAATCATCTATGTGTGAGGTTAGCCCTCTAAAATATATCATGTTTTGTCTATAATATAGTCAACCAATTTGCCACATGCATATCTTTAGATTTCTCGTTATTGCTCACATTACACATAAATAATACTCTTCCTATAGCTCATATTCCATGGAAATGGTAGTCTTCGTATAGCTCACATTACATATATATGATGGCCTTCCTAAATCTCACATTACATAGAGATGATGCTCTTCTTAAATCTCACATTACACAAAGATGATGGTCTTCTTAAAGCTTACACTACATAGAGAAAAAAATATGTCTCAAGTAGCTCAGATCCATAGAAGTGTAGTCTCACAAAACCTCATATCCACAAGGGTATAATTCCATAGAAAACTAGGATCCACAAAAGTGATGATATGAAAAGTATAATCCTCAGAAAAATGGTATGTCATAGAGAGAGAAGGTGCCACAAATGCTTATATCATCACAAAATTATAGTTCCATAAGAAATTTGCATACCATAGAAGTATAGTGCCATAGAGAACTCATATACCATAGTAGTATAGCTCCAAATTCTCTGTTGCACATGAGATGTGAATTTTTGTAGCTAAAAGGTGAAGAATAGCCACCAATATATAGTCTTTTTCTCATGTGAAGGGACACATCATTTGGATAGGTCGAAGAATAAGAACATGCTCTTTTACATTTTATTTTAACCAAAATAAAGCATGAATAACATGATAGAAATTAATAATTTTTTCTTCTGTTGTTTTCACATAAAAGACATATTCATATAATGATAATTATGAATATTGAACCTACTTACATTTCCACCACTCCCTCTTAACTATGGAGGTATTCATAATGACTTATCCAGATATTCTCATGTTGAAATTTTTAATAAGAAAGGATCCAAATTGATAACCATCATCGACTATAACATCATCATAACAAACATTATCAAAATACGAAGGCCTTAACATGTAAGCTCTATCTCTCCACTAGATTAGACCATAATGCTAAGAGGAATTCAATAGGATTCAACCACCTCTCTGAGGCACATACTCCACCTAGTTTCACCAAAGTATGTCCTCATATGACCATTTCCTAATCCATTGTCACAATAATGGACACGAGGAAAATGATGGGCTTCCTACATAGGTACAAATAAACACCCATTTGGCCATCCTTCAACATATTTTTATCTCTCTCTGCATTTGATAACATCTTTTTCAGCTATCATGTGTTCATTAAGGAGGTTAAGGAATATTTGTCATATCATGTAGCCTAAAATATTGAATTTGCAGGACAAAGAGCAATTATTGTGAAAAAGTAAGATGGAGACTAGTTGGAGGAAATGTAGGAGACTTATTCCCTACATTAACTCACCTAAAATTCAATTGGCTATTGGGAATTTACTACACCCAGTGACTAGGAGAATCTCAAGAGACTAGATCCACTTTTATAGGGTTTTTGCTGGGAAGCAATCCTCCTTCCAAGGAGGATTCTCCCTCACTCATTTTTGTATAAATAAAGGATCCTAGTCTGAGTGTGTTTTAAGGGATCTTAATTCCATTGGGTTAGGGCCCAACCCAATCACTCAAGCCTCTATCTTTTATATTTCTATTATGCATGTTTTTTCTATACTTAGCTTAGTTGTCTCAATTTTTCTTTTGCTTATCTAAAAAAAAAATTCCTTTCGAGATTTATTAATCATTTTTCTTCAGAAATTTGGCTATAGGCTCTATAAGGACAGGCACAAAATGTATAGTCCCTTTTCTGCAATATTAAGATCTTATTCTAAATTCAAGTCATCCTTTCCTTTGCATTTTTATATTTTGTAATTAGTATTTTTGGCTGTCTTTAGATCATGATGTTTTGATAGTCGAATAACCACTTTGTGTGCAGGTGAAATCTATTAGATTGTAGGGAAACGTAGCATCATTTTCATTGAATACTAACCAAATTACTTAACACCCTCCTTCCATTCCCATTCATTCCTTTAAATGGTCTACACACAGAAAACTACGTTACAAATTTACTAGAGATTGTTAGATTGCTTTCTCCCCTTGTGAAAGATGGGCTCGTGAGGAGATCTAAGCTTTGAAAGGTCTTGCACACTCTTACCCAACCTCCAATTCCTTACCCCACCTTTTGGTCACTTTTAGAATCATCAAACTGCTCTCAAATGCAATCTTGTAGCAATACAGGGAATCCTATAACCTCTTGTAGTCGTCCTGTAGCATCCTATAACACCTCACAAAATCCATTAGAATTTGACCAAAATTGCTCCTTAAGCCTAACCTTTTCTTCATACCCTTCCAGAATGTCTTCTTGACCTTGGAAACAAGCTTGAGGGTATTAGATACCTTTTTGAAAACTTAATTTCATCACTATGGTTTTAATTGTGTAATTAGGCTTAGTTGTTTTAATCATCAATTTAATAACACAAAAGTAGTTTACATCGATATTTATTGAGAATTTGTTGGATTGTATAATTAGAACATGATTTATTTTTAATGCAGTAGTTTAGGTATGATTTCATGGTATTTACTTCATGTAGCTAGACTAGGTTTATTTTCCCATTGTTTATTTTCTATAATATATTAGGGCTTCCCTTCCAAGTATTTCCTTGCAAGTATATCAAAGCTTTGTGTTATGCAGTAGGAAAATAAATGTTTCAATTAGTTCCTACCTTGCAATTTTTTCCAAATGGTCTCTACACATATCAGTGTTATCATATGAAAATCGTACACTCATATGTATGCATTGAGAGACACTCAAAGTTAGTGATCAACAGATACAAGGGTGATATTTTCAGCTAGAAACACCATGAGGACCAAAATTGAAAAGCTTTCCCACCTAGTTTAGGGTTGTATGAGTGTTAACTCATTAATGTTACCACATAGAAGATTTTTGAATAATAACTTGTGACAAATTGAAGATTAGGGGGAAGTCATTGTTAAAGAGAACATGATGGGGAACAAATTTTACTCATAACATTTGTGATGAGATAATAGTTATCCATGATTAAGGATATTCCATTTCTATGCTAATTGAGATAGAGATCAATAATATCCTCATATTACCTTCATCTTTATTTGTAGATATATACATGGATTAAGTTATAGAAGAACCAAATGTCTACATCTTTATAATAAGCATAATGTGTTTCTAAAACATTGTAGTTCCATGTTTTTCAATTTCATATATAATTTTTCGTACAACCATTTCTCCTTTCACACTTTACACAAAAGTTTTCTAGGCGAATTTTATTCAAAATATTTTGTTGGTTTCATATGGAAATGATTAATATTAAATTATCATTAATGCATAATAATTTTATAATTTCCATGATGGGGGTGCACGTTGAGATAATAAGTGCAGGAGCAGGACAGGTAGATGGTACAAAGCCTCGGGCCGGATGATCCAAACAAGAGGAATGATGTGTGGTTATAGAAAAATTATGGTCACCCCAAGCGATGTGAACGAATTGAGACCATCGAGAAGGTAGCTAAGTCTTATAATAATCATCATTTCACCATGTTAATCTGTTTTTAGATGTTGGGTATGGTAGTGGCGATTAGAGAGTTTGAGGCAAAAACATATGCAGAAGTCGTTTCCCTGTGGATGTCCACTGGTGTTGGCCACATGGGCTTCACTCAATGAAGCTCTTACATAGCACACTCGTTCATGGCATACTAAACAATACACGTAATTTGACTACATATTAGAAAATACCTCTAAAAATCACTTTATTTAACCCCCTACCAATACTAACACAATACACCTTGCCAATTTAAAAAACCCCTACTTTCACTAGATATTGTATGTATCCATTTTTCATTAACATCTTTTATAGCCCTTTATATATATATATATATATCCATTATTATTCATTAACAATGGCAAGCATATTATGCACCTAGAAAGATTAACCTAAATACTAGGTAGCTGAAAATTTGAAAGTTTCAATAAAAAAGAGATAGATATAAGTTGGTTGATCTACAAATACATACTGTGAAAAAAATTAAATAAAAAGTGCATATATTTGAACTCTCAATTGTATCTATCTTCCATTTAATACTGAAAAACACACACTACAATAGTTCAAAATAAAACCTCAATAACCAACATAATGGCACACCTTCCATCGGGCTTATAGAATAGGAAGAGGAGAGAAAGTACAATGAATATGGGCACATGAAAAATCCCATTTGGTTGGACTTTTTCAAATAATAGCCCTAACCTTATCACCTACCATATTTGCATGGTAAGAGTGCCAAGTAAGTGTGTCTCCATCAAAAGATGAAATGGAGCATGCAATCATATATCCCTTCCTCGAGATTTTTCCTCTACCTAAGATGGAATTTCTCATGCATAAGTATTATAATTGAATAAGGATATGAAACCTCTTAGTAAGAAATAAGATTCATGCTAAAAATAACAAAAGGAAAGATCTAATAATAAAAAGTATCTATCCAAAACTGAAATTTCTAAATTTGTAACAACATCTAAACTATAATTAATTAAAGGTGTGACATGTGTGCCCTTAGCATGCATGCACCCTCTTCCAAACAATATTCTATTTCACTATATCTTGTGGCATGCGTGTTACTTCTACCAAGCAATAGCCAGTATCACTACTTCCTTCACTTTCATTCAACCTATTGATCAATGATGTAAGGAAGGGGTGAAGATTACATAAGTGTTGTCTTGTCCACTGCCCCATCATTGGGAGGATCACTATCTTAGCAATAGGTAAAAACTATTAACACACACATTAGACATATATCATATAGGTATTAGTCATGTGATGCATGTTTGTTCTAGGGAGAGGTTTGTTACGAGTGAGAGCGAAAGCATGAAGCGAGAGTAGATGTGGGAGCTCGGAGTGGAAGTAGGAGCAAGGAGTGACATTTTCAAAATCTCCAGGGTTTGGAGCAATTTTGGGAGTGAATTTTATATAATATATAATTTTATATAATATATAATTTTATATATTTTGTTGCATGTATGTCAACAAAATCTTGTAGAATGATGATTTTTTGATTAAAAATACATAAAGACATGGATTAAACCATATAACACCATTCATCTAGTAGTTATAATTTTCATCAACCATAGGTCCACAATACAAGTTCTCATTTATATAACATGTAAGGGTGAACATAACCAAAATAACATCGAGTGCAATCCATCTTAGTCTAAAATACATCAAAAAATAGGCCCTCAATGACCTCTATCATCCAAAAATCATGCTACAACAAATACCTACATATCATTAAAATCATTTCCTATCTTGGGATTTTTACCATTAATTTCACCCTCTAAGCAGTAACATATGATAGAAAAAATGTAGTATGTAAAGTCAACATTTTGTTTGAATGATAGTTAAGTTTGACAACCAATTTCACTAACATCGATGTAGTAACATAGAGGGCATGGTTCTCTTGTTTAAATATGAGTTTCATACCCTAGTACATGACAAAATGTAATGGAAACATTGCAATCTCTGTAACCCTAAAATCCTCAAAAACTAATAAGTTTGTTTGAATTTAAGTGAGATCTAAAATTTTACTTTCTCCATATGAAATATAATGAGGTTGGAACCACTCTCAAACTATGGACCTACTATTACCATAGTCTTTTATTTCTCCCTCCCACTCTCGATACTCATACAACACTCCTAAACTCTATTTCTCTATTTTTTCCTCTGCATTGCGAATGTATTGTATAAAAAATACCTTATAATATACATATTGCTAGACAACATATAAAAACCCTTTACCCCGCTATTATTTTCTCAATATAATATTTTGTTTATTTCTCATTTTTTTATGGCCCAATATAAACACATGTGATATGCTATTTCTTTGTCGGTGAAGCCAATCAAAGGGTGAATTCCTGGTGAGGGTGAGAATGATTTGGGATCCACATGATAGGAGCGGGGAATGTGCCATAGCGATCGTAGTAATTAAATTATGCATTCACGTGAATTGGATTGGTATGAAAGTTTATTGGAGCTTCGTTGTTCAATTTCTCGTTGGCTATTTTCGCTCTTTTCTTTTCTTGGTGTTGGTATGTAGTATATTTGTATAGTGATTACCACTTCTTTTGTCACTGGTATGGTGGCATAGTTTCTCTAACTAGATTGGGATGAGTTTGGCGAAGCCAAGTGAAGAGTGTTAGGTGAGGTGTGGGTTTGGTGTTCCCAATTGATTGTGCTCTTGGGGGAAATTGGTAGGAGGACACTCTAATTCGGCGAGTGTGGTCTCTCTGTGCCATGTGTGTTTTTAACATTGGTGTGGGCCTCCCTTTGGGCAGGCTCCGAGGTTTGAGTTTGTGAGATGAAACGAATTTGCTTTGATTTTCCATCATGTTCAGGCAGATGGGCAAGGCTCAACATGGATTTGGCAACTGAGGGAAACTTGTGGACTAGAAATGTGAGAGGAAGAGCATGAAGAATAGGGTGGAATCTTGGAGGAAGAGGTTTCCCAAGGATGAGACCAATTGCGAGGAAGCATGTTGCAACCATTGATGCCCCAATCAATTGCAAAAAAAATGGATGACATCCATGCAAGCGTCGATATCCTAAGGGAGAAAAGTTATGCTGAGATGAATGAGATAAGTGCTTATGTTAATAATTTTATGCTCTCATAAGGTGAAACCCTGACTGCTTAGATTTAGTTCGCCACACTCAATGTATATATGACGAACGATTGGATGAAATTGAAGCAAGGCTAGCACACATCGGTTTTGATATCCATGGAGGGAACTGTCAACCTATGGCCCTGGAAATGCTCATATGTCGATCCCTTAGATGTAGTATGGTTGTTGGTAGTTTTTATGTTTTGGCTATATTTTGGTGGATAGAACCTATATGTCTTTCGGCCTCATGGAAGATCAATCTCTATGTTTGTATATTTTGCACTGCTCTCTTGGCTAAAGAATCTGGTCTGAGTGAGGTCATGAGAGAAAGGAATTTTTGTCACCAATGTAATCAATTTTTGATGAATTAATATAAGCACTTCGATTAACTATTTTTTTTAATTAAATCTTGCTAAATAAATAGATTGTAAATATGTATATTAAAATTGTTAAAGAAATTTCTAAAAAAATATACTTTGTAGGTGGTTTGACGCAACAAAATTTATTAAATAGAAGCAAAAATGACGTAAGACGAAGTGCTAGTGAGAACCTTTTTAAAGTAAATATCACACTATTGATTGTTGAAGTGTGATCTTCAAAACTATTATAAATTAATAAGAATAGTGAACATTACTAAATTTTTAGAGTATGTTTTTTGAAGTGTGATTGTGAAAACCATGATAAATTACCTTGCCGGAAATAAAACGGGGTTGTAGTTGGTTCTGAAATGTCTCAAATGTCCCATTTTACAAGCGGTGGTTTTGAAATGTCTAAAATATCCCATTTTACACGTGGGCATGTGGCCTAGTCCTTAACAAGATTAAATATAAGTAATGATCAATTGACGGTTGGACATTGGATATAGCTTTTAACAATACTAAATATTGAGAATGGCTAATTAATAAATATCACAATATTGTTTTCTGAAGTGTGATTGTGAAAACTATGATTATTTACCTTGGATGGAATAAAACGTGGTTGTAGTTGGTTCTGAAATGTCTAGAATGTCCCATTATACGTGGTGGTTTTGAAATGTCTAATATATCCCGCATGTGGCCTAGTGCTCAACCAGAGTAAATATTAATAATGATTAATTGAAGATTGGACATTCGATATAGGTGTTAACCATATTAAATATGGAGAATGACTAATTAATAGTTGGACATTTTATATAGTTGTTAATAGTAACAAATATTGAGAATCACTAATTAAGAGTTGGTATTCTATATTGTTGTGAATAGTGGTTAACAATAGTAAATATTGAGAATTGCTAATTAATAGTTAGACATTCTATATAGTTGTTAATAGTAATAAATATTGACACTGAAAAATTAAGAGTTTGGCATTTTATATAGTTGTTAATAGTAGTAAATATTATGAATGACTAATTAACTCTGGGACATTTTATTTAGATGTTGACAATGGTAAATATTACAAATGACTAATTAATATTATGAGAAAGAAAACAATGTGTCACTCTTTTTGGCAAAGTTAATTAGTCATTTGTAATGTTTACTATCGGTAATATTTATTTTGATGTAATTCTTAGGGATCCATTATAGTGAGAAATTTTGAGGCCAAGTTTCCAACTTGATAGTGTGGTTCATCATGAGTGTCCTCATGATGAGCCACACTAGTGAGTCCAAAATAGCTCAATGTGATGGATCCAAAAGAACTACATCAAAGCATTATGAAAGCCTAAGTCATAAGTATTTATTTTAATAATTTTTTAGAACCACTACAACACTTCAAATGACTATTTTTTTTTTTGTAGTTTACTCTAAAAAAACTTTGTCACTAACACTCTTTTTTAATTTTATCTTCATGTGCCTTTGATGCTTGATAGATTTTCCACTCTAAATATCAAATGTTTCACAATGGTTCCTTCATACTTCAAATAAGTATCATATGGATCTTACTCTAAGAACCTTCTTAAGAGCATTAGTTATAGGTTAGTAACATTATTTTTCAGACTTGCATAAGCTTTTCAGCGTAAGACATTTTTAATATTTTAGTTTCATTTGCATTTTATGATGAATCCAATGTCCACTAGAAATATGAAACATTTCAAAACCATCCACACAATGTATTTCTAGAATGTATTTAAATAATTACACATCAATGTAAAACAATATGGATAGATAATTAGATGTAAATGAAAAATCTATTTCCAATTAGTAATAGTAGTAACACTCCATTACTACTCCTTTGAAATCATTACAAGTTATTGATTAACTAGAAAGAGTTAGATCATGTCTATGCATAATATTTTCCCATTAATAAGATTACTCCCACTATTACACAATTTTTGGGAAAATTCTCTAACTCTAACTCATTTGAATTAATGATAAAACCTACAATAACTTATGGCTACATATTAATTAAATGTTGGTAAAGAATCCTAGATTCATGTTAACTCTAGATCTACCAGGCATGGAGAAGGATCAAATATTTTTTTACTCTAAAACAGGTTTGCACCATGAGACATTTTATGTCTCTCCACCCTTGGTAGATAGGAGCTAAGATGGATCTAGGCTAATTTAATTATTAATAATTGATAATTATAACCAGCCTAGATCCATCTTAGCTCCAGATGTATCAAGCGCCAAGAGGGATCAAATCTCTCGAGGTGCAAACCTCTTTTTTGAGTGTAAAACCTCAGGAAAGGTTTGCACCTAGAGATATTTGATCCCTCTCAGAGCTTGATAGATACAGAGTTAAGATGGATCTAGGCTGGTTTCAGTCATGTGTGGCCAAAAAAAATATAACGAAGAGATGATTAATTTTATCAATAATATCTAAATTCATTTAATATTAATATAATAATTTTAAATATGCTAGATTTGTCTCAGATTAATCTAGTCATTTTAATTTTAAATTTTCTTAGTTACCTCAATTTGTTGAGATGATAAATATCGTTAATAAGTTTAATGATGAAAAATGATGAAATAAAATTTTTGAATGTAAACTGACAATGTAATAATGTTGAATGATAGAATGATTATAAGAATATAGTGAATTATAAATAGTCTTCTCACTCATCTCTCCCTCTCTCACTCATCTCTCCCTCTCTCTCTTCATTCATCATCTCCATCTCTTCCTTTTCACTCCTCCTATATCTCCGCCTCCATCACTCCATGTCTTTGTTCTTCCCTCCCATATATTTCTAGAGTTAACATATATCATGATATATTAATATATACATTATAATATACCAAATTTAATAATTTATTAATCCAAAGTTATTAAATTTAACAATATTAATATTATAACACATTAATATGAATATTAGATTTAATAATAATAATAATAATAATAATAATAATTTAATATTAATATTATGATTAATAATGCTTTTTTGCATGGTACTAATAATAATTTGGCTCATAGGCTTCACCTAAATAAAACCTATATTATGAGTGTTAGTAAGTATAGAGGTTTATGGAATAAATATAAAAAGTGGTTTTATTTATTTACCATACCTCTCATTTATTTATATTTTTATTTATTTATCATATCTCTTTTATTTTCCATGGTATTTGGCCCATAGACTTGGTATATAATTAGATGTTGATTTCTAATCTTATTTGATATATTTTTATTTATTTATCATACCTCTTTAAACTTCTTTTATATTTATTTATTTACAATACCTCTTTTATAAATATGGTATTTGGCCCATGGTATTAAAGATTATTTGTCCCATGCTATTCGGCCCATAGGCTTCACCTAAATAAAAGCTCTTTTCTAAGTTTATGGAGTAAATATAAATGAAAGTTTTATTTACTTACTAGACTTCTTGAGTAGATATAAAAAAAAGGTTTATTTATTTACCATACCTCTCATTTATTTATATTTTTGTTTATTTACCATAAAAAAAAATTAGCATTTGTAGACCTCTTTATATTTTAAATTTATATAATGTTTATACATCATAATAATTAGATTGATTTTTAAATAAAGTATTAAACATGTTAAATGTTAAATATTATATTTACATGTAGATTTAGATTTATATGTTTACATTTTTCCCTGAAATCTACCACATACCCATACTAAGTGTAGAACACTTCTCCACAAATATTAATTTTATTTTTTACTGTATTTTTTTAATTCTTAAATAAGTTAACCTAACCAGAATGTTTTAATCAATAATTATATTATTAATTTTTTTATTTTATATTTTTTAGTTATATTTAATTTTTATTTGTATTGTTACATAATTTCAATATATGAATATCTACTTACAATATTTAGAACACAACAATATAGAAAAAAAAAAAGCAATCAAACATAACTCTATTTAAATCATTTCCTGTAATAATTTTATGAATTATTTCTTTGAATGATTTGTAAACCACCTCGTAAAAGCTTCTTACGTGTCATTTCCACTCGTAAATTTAACGATAATTTATTTGAAATATGAACTACCCTTCGCGAGAGTTGAAAACCACTGCCGTTAGGCAGTAAAAGCATGTTACTCGATCGCGCTACATCCACCGAATCGAAGGTGGTGGCCACTCCGCTGAATTGACGGCGGTAGGCACTCCTCGCATGCACGAAAGTTGGAGCCCTACGTCGGCCCAATCGTGGGCGTCCATATCTGAGAGACTCAACCCTCAGACCTTCGCAGTAACCCTAACTTGTACTTCAAGAAATATGTTCCATGCTTTCCATTGCACTAGTTACCCAAGTCGGAGATAAAGCGGCAGGAGCAAGGTGGCGAGTCGGGGTCAGGTACATATCTAGGTTTTAGTACGCAAACGTTTTGTTTGAATATATATATTCTGTTAGTGAGGAACAGAATTCCCGCGCTGCAGGCTCGGTCAAAAGGATGGGAGGCATGATATATTTTGTTTTGGATTTTGCTTCAAAAGATTTTTGGTATTTTTACGTAGTTTTAACTTGAATATGATATATACAAATTATATTAAAAATTATTTATTTATTTATTAGTTAGTTAAGTCTCATTATTTTGTACAACATACATTTATTATGTGTATATTTTTCTTCTATTAATAGAGCACAACAAAATTGAAGTATATAGTTTTAGCCATTAACATAATTCCATTTATATAGTTCTCATCAAATTTTATGTAAAAAAATATTTATCTTGAAATTTTTATTTCAATTTATTGCTTTCTTATTTTAAGTTTTTTTTTTCTTTAAAGCTCTAAAGGAATTCCTGATTATATTTATTTTCACAATATGTTTACTAGTTGAAAAGAAATTTAATTCCACCTTAGAACAACTTTATAGGCATTCAGAATCTAACAATATATAATAGAGGTAATAAAGGTCACAAATGAAATATTAAGTTATTCATATATATATATATATATTATATAATAGGTTAAGATTATAAACTATTAAATAGAAGAAATAATAGTGTATATTTATGTGTTAAAAAATTAGTTAAAATGGAAAAAATTAGAAATCAAGACATAGATCATGCTCAATGTTTAACCATTCTCCCTTCTTATAACTAATGTAATGTTTTGTACTTTCTCTCCTCCTTTGACATTAATGAGAAAAGAGATTTTCCTAAAACTGATCGCCCCTTGCCTTACAACGATGCACGTGAAAGCTTCTTTTGGATATGCTGAATGTTGGAATGATGTGGAACTAATTGCTTCCCCTTGGATAAGAGTTAATGGAGGGAGGTAAAAGGGACTACTCCCAACCTCTGCCTTAAGTACTCAAATTTATCTCTTGGGAGAGCTTTGGTGAAGATATCAACTACATGTGTACCAATGAGCCAAGAGCACATTCATGACTACTTGTCTATGTCTTAGCTAGGTTTGTGTTTATGATTATGCTACTCTTCTTGGACTCATAAACTGATTTCAGTCTTAGCTAGGCTTATAATTATAACAATGTTTCTCTACTTAGACCTATGCATGATGACCTCTAGCATCAACAAACATATCTTATGTGCATAAGTGACTCAAATATATTGTTGGGTTGCTATTTTATCATTATTATTAACACTTTCAAACATCACTCCTATACATGTCTGTAAAAAAGGACGTGCTTTTACAAGGGCTTCTCAATCATATACCAACTAGTGACAACACACTGTAACTCACACGTACATCACCATAAATTTTAACTCAACATAAATACCAACAACATATAAGTTATTACTTTGTCAAACCTACAAAGTGTATATGACATGGTATCTCAATAATCTCACTCATAAATTGCCTTACATGAATTTTAGTGGCAATAGCAATACTTGGCCTCAACATGAGCGCACCACAATATGCAAATTTCAACATCATAAATCCTTTATACGCGTGTTGTATCTTGTAATCATAATTAAATGATTCCACTAATTCCTTCAATCGACCTATATGCAACAAAATTTTAGTAACATGAAATATACAATGGTGATATTTATAGGCTTACTCAACTCGTTCCAATGCCCATCACTCTATTTTTACCGTACTCTATGTCAACCACATCTTACATCACATATCATAATCACATGACACAGACTTTGTTCATCCGTACACACAAACCCTGGCATAGGATAGAGCATATTTAACACCAATTGTTATTTTCCTATTCTCCCCCTATGCCCATCCTCTCTCTTTGGCATTAACAATCTTTAGCTAGTCATTTCTGGTTACACTCTGATCTTCCCATCACTATTTGATCTACTCACATATATGTTGCCAATTTTTAATGAAATTTCCATAAATTTGTGTTTTTTGCAACATATGTTCAACCATTCCCTCGAAACACAAGTATATGTATGCATACTTGTTTCTGTATTCATGGAATCTTTCCAGAGTTGTAACAACATCTTTTAGCATCGATGATTTTTCTTTTCTGTTAGTATGTATGGTTAGGATGGGGGGCAAAGTATGATGTCGTTTTGACATCTCTTCATAAACCATCGCTATGGCTCGTCTCATAGTTTCAACCTCTTCCTTGATGATGGCCTATATTTACCTCATGCTAGAGTGAGTTAAGTAAAGTGTTGTGTTCTCTTCTTCCATCTTCCTTTTATCTTCTTCTACTTTGGTGGTTATTTCCTTAGATACATAGAGCTTTTTTTCTAATTCTATAATTTTCTTTCTCATTCATCCAACATTTACCTTAGTCACAGTCACAAAAGTGGTCTTGACTGAGGAAATCATCTTAGAGTTTACCGTAGTATCTAGGATAATTTCCTTCTCTGTGGTCATGGATAGAAGCTCAACAGGATTCCTATAATAATACTACTTGCTCTCTTGCATTGTCTCATAATTAACCTTATCAAATGTAAGCTTGGTTAGATTTAAGACTTCATCCTTAGCCTCGTGAGGAATGCCTAGCTCTTTGAGAGGAAGATGCCCTTTGGTGATGGAAGTGGATGGGGAACATCTAGCGGAGGTAGTTCAATCTGCTCATTGAACTGTTGTTGATGTTCAGACTCTTGTTAAGCTTTCTTGTCGGTTTCTTCTAGTCATTATCTCAATTGTTCTTCCTCCTCTCTTTTCTTTTATTCCTCTTCCTTCCTCATTTGTTCCTCCTACAATCTCTTCTTTTCTTGTTCTTGTTCTTCTTATTTCCTCTTGAGCTCTTCTACCTGTGTGTGTTTCTCCTCTAACTCTTTCACTTCCTGCTTTTTTCTTCCCTTCTTCCTCTTGAGCCCTCTTATCCTCTTGATTTTTTACCTATTCCTTCTCTAATTGTTTCTTCCTACTTTATTCCTCTTATCGCTTCTTCTTAAGCTGGTCTTCAAGTTGTGGGTCTCCTGACATCTGCGAGTCTAAGTTCTTCTTCTATTTTCCTCATGAGCTCTTTATTTTTCTTTTCCAAGGTCACATTTATCTCCTCCAATATTTTTCCATCTTCACCATCATCTTATTCGCTTAGGGGATCTTCTATCTCTTTTCCTTTGTGTTTCTCTAATTTCCCCATTTTGTTATTCTTTTTTCCTCTTGAGTGAAGTTGAACTTTCTTGCAAGATCACATTTTCTTGGGAATTTATGGCTTAATAATCATCCTCTTCTTGTTGTTCACTGGACTTGAACTCCCATGCGGTATTATACAAATTCATGATCTTGTCTTCATGAGTATATCAGGTGGTTGGATATGACTAGTTGAAATTGGATTTCTTGTAGTGAGTTGCTACTACTCTTTTGGGGTCATAGGTGCGATGGTTCAAAGTCATGAAATGGAACCCATTTATCTCCTCGTCTTTTTCCTCCACTTCTTTGAAGTTTTCAGTTGTGTAAGCCCCGATAGTAAGAGGGAAGGTGGGTAGGGGTCTCTTCTTCCCTTTTCTTAGCATCATTGAGAATCCTTGGTTCATTTTATGAAATACTTCCTCCATCGGTAATTTATCTATGGAAAATCATGGAAGTGTGTGAGGGGTCTTGTATGAGACAAAGACCCTGATAAATTCACCCTCATGGATGGGGAACCAATATAGAACTTCAGTTGGAGTCTCCATGGCCCTCTTCAACATGAAAGGAGGGTATTCCCTAAAAAGAAATTGGTATAGTTGAGCGATTTACTATTCATAGGCAGAGTTAGCTACACTCTTGTAGCATGGGTGACAAAAGTTCTTGTATTGCGGGTGTATATGATCCACCACATTTGTGGTCCAATTTTATCTCTTGTGATTGAAATGGCATCTCACACAAACTGTATCCAATATATACGAGGCCATATAAAACTCTAAGGGTTGGTTTGCCTTAGGATGTTTGGCTGCAACTATATTAGTCCTTAAAGAAGAAGCTAAGATACTCGCCTAGTTAAAAAAATACATTTGGTTGCAATGACGTACATGATAGGGAGCCATGTCCCATAGGAGGTGTCGATGTCAGCCCTGTCATACAAAAAATTCATCATGGCGGTAATAAGTTGGTAAACATTTTTAAGACCCTATGTTTTGTACACTTGGTCATTCTTTAATTAGAACTTGGATGGGTCTTGCCACCAATCCCTCAGAAGTGCTTGGTTGGGACTACAAAACCCGAAAACCATTGGGTGTTAAATGTCTCCTCCTTTTTTGACAATCTGTACTAAGAAGCAATGTCTGCTGAAGCGATAGCCGTGAATGTTGCACCTGTGTGATCCCTCACCATCCACTGATCTGTATCTATATTCTTTATAATCCAGTTGAAAGTTTCGGTGCATGAAAAGGTAGGAGGATAGGAGGCCACTTTGTGGAGCCTGGACCTCTTGACATTGATATAGACCATGAAATCCTGCTCATCTTTAGGGATGTCTTGTTTAGAAAATTCTTCATAAATATCAAACTAGGATAGCTTGGTTCTCTTGTTGAGGTTGCATGCAGTGTTGTTGTAGATAGCAGATGATGTGGCCTGGTATATTTCTTGTACACTTCTTTCAGAGATTTTGTAAGAATACTTCACAACTGGAGGGGCCATTTTACTAGATAAAGAGGAGATGGAGATGCACTCAAGATCAACGTTACTTGGTATGTTGAACAAACATTCCCACAATGAGAGAGGCAAAATGAGTAATTAAAACTAGGAGAAAAAATAAATCATAGTTTCAGATTTCTTGGCAAATCCTCGGGAAATAATTCTTCTTAACAGATCGCAAGGTCACAAGGGTTAGGGGGTCAGAAGGTCAAAAGGTTGCCAAGATGGACTATGTGACTTAGTGAATGGGTAGGCAATGTTGTAGGTTAATCTAGGTTGCATGGTCACAATTTGCAAGATAAATGAGATGGTATGGTTCGCAATCAAGGAGATCTCGTGAGGGTTGCATGGTTACAAGGTCTCAAGGTCGCATCGAAGGTAGGTTGAATATTCGTGAGGCCACATATTTTTTCCTATCGTGACTTTTTAGTCATGCAACCTGTTCCACAGGGTGGCTAGACAAAGGGAACGAGGCTTAGAATGAGTCCATGGAGACCCCTTGGACTAGATAAGTTGATCCATGAGGGGAGGCAAGCTTGCTTGGGGAAGATATGGACTAAGTGACGTCCATAAATTCATTTGAGAGAAACACTAAGTTGGCCAAGGGTTTCTAAGTGAAATGAGCCATTTTAATTAGATAAAAACCCCCCAAATCAGTAATATGGAGGGTCAGGGTAGAAGAATATGCCAAATTGAAAAGAATAATGATAAATAGGAAGTGGAAGTGTCACTTACTTGGCAGGGTTATCGACTTCCTCCAAGTCACTAAGCCTCTTCATCCCGTGAGCGACTGAAATGAAATTTTCAAATGACCAGTGAGGTCATATTCTTTATAAAAAGGGATGCCTGTGTGGGGTTGTAGAGGGCGCTAGGTCATATAGGGGTATGTTTTATGATTTTACGACCTAGCAACTCGAGAGGTCAAGAAGTCGCAAGGTCATGAGGGTCACAAGGTGTTTACTTCAAGGGTTTTGCAACCTTGTGACCTTGCAACCTCATTGGGTGTGAGGTCACAAAGTTGTAAAGTCATACGAGGGTAAATGGTCACAAAATTTTCCTTCTGTCTTGGCATCTTAACTTGGGCAAAATTGAACTAGGTCACATGGTTATGGTTTTTAGGCTTGTGAGAGTTGACTTGATGTGACCTGCAACTTGGGTAGAGGAATAAACCTTTGATTCTATGAGAGTTAGACGTATGATGGGATCATAAGGGTTTTGGCCAACTGATGAGGTCTTGGAAGTAATAAATACACACAGACATAGTACAAGGGCTCCAAAATTTTGAAAACTAAGGAATTTTGGAGGGTTGTGCGAGTGGTTACAACAATTGGTGATTCATTGGTAGAACCTCAATATCTCTACTTACACTTAACCTTGGGACAAGTCAGACCTTTTATGAGTTCTTTGTTTAAATATTGTGCATCCCACTTATGCGTTTGGGTTTTCCCGTAGTATTGATCAGTAATCCCTAACTACTTAAACTTGGCTTGTTATTACACAAAGTAAATACCTTCCTCATGGCTCGATATAGGGGTCCAAATAACGATATGAGTTGTAATTTTTTTTGGTCTATTATTTACATTTATTTAGTGTTTCTGTTAGGAAACTAGCTCACAAAAAGATAGAAAAGATAGATCAATGCCTTAGAATTCAACCTCTTTGAGGGGGCAACCTCCTTTACATTACAAAAATGAACAATTCTTGGATGATACGAATGACTAAACCTCCCTTCTATATATATGAGTCTAAGGGGTCACAATATAATCAAGCCGACATAACAGTAATAACATAGGGGAACAAAAATAACAATAGTGGGTTTCTATGGGGCATACTAATAACAATATGGGGACAATATGGGCACAATATTAACAATAAGGGATACAATGACAATAGTAATGTGGGAATCACTAGTATTATAGGCACCTAACATGGCCATCTCCTTCTGAAAAGCATTGTCCTGAATGCTTGAGTAGTTTTGAATGCTTCTATACAAAATTCTCATCCTCCCATGTGGAATCTTTAGCGGATAAGTTCTTCCACTTGATAAGATACTGTGAAATTGATCGATTTTGTAGTTGTTGAGTTCTTGTTTCTATGACTGCTTCTGGTTCTAATATGATTTTTCCTTCCTCATCAAGTTCTGGAAATATTGTTTGAACTGGGAGCTTGTCACCTATAACCTTATTTAAACATGAAACATGGAAAACTAGGTGCACTCAAGAAGTTGCAAGAAGCTCCAATTTGCATGCCATATTACCAATCGTTTTCAACACCTTGTATGGACCATAATAATTTGATGATAATTTATTATCCTTCTTAACTTTCTTGAGGGACATTTGTTTATATGGTTGTAGCCATAGGAATACCCAGTCACCTACATCAAAACTTCTTTCG
>APFE030201330.1:0-16337 GCA_000404065.3 Pinus taeda
CGGGCACCGAGACCGAAAAAAGATAAGCAGGCAGTGAGACCAGTTGGAGGGACTCTACACCAAGATCGCGGCACCAACTAAGTGACTCGAGGACGAGTCATGATGTTTTTTTTGGGGGCCTATTGGGCATCAGATCCCCCCACAACATGTTTTGGGGCTCAAAGCCCATGTTTTGGTCAAATGTATTCTAAGACTCCATGAATTGCGGGCGCGGAGCGTGCAATGTATATTGAGTCATAGGGTTGTCCACCCTAAGTGTTGTAATGTAATGTCGACCTACCCGTGGTTCGTGAACCATGGGATTGTATAAATAGAGCGAGGCTCTAAGTTATAAAGATAGCTAATTAGAGATAACAAGAGATGAATACGAATGGTTCGAGCATAGAGTAAGAGTCTAAGTGCTTTGGGTTGTTGTAGTAGCAAGAGGCTCTGTAGGTGAGTGTGTAGAGGCCTAGTAGAGTCTAGAACTGAGTGCACGGACCCTTGGAGCGAAGCGCACAGGGTAGTGTTGGGTCTGTAACCTTGAATGAAGGACATTAAATAGAAGTTGATCCTAACTTTTGTGTATCTGCTTTTGTATAATGTTCTATGCATTTATATTGTTTTTCTTATCATGTGCACTTATATGAATGCCAAATATACTATTAAATATCACTAAACTTACACAGATAAGCTAAGTAATCAGAGAATAGCAGGTTAATAGTTAGAAACATGTATAATAATACGGATCACACGCTGAGTAGGGTTGCGGAAAGGCAGCATCAGAGGTTGCAAGGGACTAATAGATGTGCGTAGCGATGTGCGTGCATGGTCAAACCACGGACCACTGGTGCCCATCAGACATCCCCAGGGTGTGGAAACATAGTTCTAGCACCCTCCCATACTACTTCGGGTGAGACCTCAGTCTGCACTCCGCGAACTATTGCCTAAAGCACGAGTAGTACTGGAATTTGCTTGGCTAAATCACCTCTGAACCTGGGTCAGGCCCATATAAGCCAACTGCTTCCAACAATATCTTTTCATAATTCAAATCAATATACACTAGCTCAATCTTTAAACTTTCCTTCTTCTTAACTTCTCACTCCTTAACAACCTTTTTCAAGTACTTCATTTTTTTAACAAGACAGACCATAGCACCCAAACCTTGAACAAGTCCATAATCCTTCTAGAAATTCTTCGCCAAATTTTGAAAATAACCTCCTGTGAACCACACATGAATTAACTTAAAATGATAAAAATTTCTAGAACCCTCCATATCTAGCTCTAAAAAAAATAGGATATGATTCAAGATACCACCATAAGTAATCTAGGATCTATAGCTTCCAAATTTCTTTACCAGATTCTCTGTAAAGAGAAATGTATCCAACCTTTTAGCAATAAAATACCTTCCCTCCCTTCCATTCCTCCAAGTGGTTACTAAAGGAAACGGGGACACATACATCATATACCCAACCTTTTAGCAATATAACAACTTCCCTCCCTTCCATTCCTCCATGTGGGCCATAAAAGAATAGGGGGAATATCCACCATATTTGACCGATAA
Source organism: Pinus taeda (assembly GCA_000404065.3). Taxonomy (NCBI): domain Eukaryota; kingdom Viridiplantae; phylum Streptophyta; class Pinopsida; order Pinales; family Pinaceae; genus Pinus; species Pinus taeda. Next base: position 1,544 of record APFE030201330.1, read on the forward strand.
AAAATGTTCTAGAAAAAATCTAAAAGAGAGTCTGCTTTAACTCTTTCACCCCATATCTCCCCAATCAACAAGGTTAAGTTCAAATCCCTTGCCAACACCAAAAATGGATCACTAAGAGCCCCTCGAATCAACAATTTTGCTCAAGAATATTTCTTGATCATTGTATGGACCATAACAATTGATAATGGGCGGGGGTTGGAAAATATATGACAAGAAACATAATTTATTAATATTATATTAAATTAATTAAAGCAATGTAAGCATTATATAGAGAGGTTTGTTTATTTTGGAATAAGGCTCTCACAATTTTAATTTAATTATCAATAATTGCTAGCTTGATGGTGGGGATTTCATTTCCGTAGAATATTTTAGAATATTATTCATAGTGATTTAATTTACATAGAATATTTTAGAATATTCTTCATAATATACACAAATCAAATATTGAGATGTATCTCTAAAGTAACCATGCCCTTTTTCTTTCTTTCTAGAGCCCAAGAAAACTATTGGCTCTTTAAGATGTCTCTTTTTTTAAGCAATCTTGATTCCTACATTAATTGTCTACCTGAGGTATGTCTTTTTATCTCAAGAGTGTCAGCACAATCTATGCATTGAATTCAGAGGTTATCTAAAGGTACATCGTTGCAATCACTCGTAACTATCTTTTCAATTTAAGTCACACAACTCTTAAAGAAATAACTAAGGGAAAAATAACTTTGAAACAACTCTTAACACACTCTCCAATCTCGTCTACTTATTCCAAAACTAAATGAATGTGAATGTCAATACAAAGAATCACACATGGAAATCTTCAAATGGAATTAAAGATAACTTCTTTGATTACAACACAGAACTATAACAACTAAGCAACAATGTAATCTATCGAAAATAAGAACTGAAAAACAAATCCTAATTGAATAGAAATCTCAATTGAACAATAATCAGGAAAATACGATAAATGACTTCCAAAGAAGAACTGCTTCTATCAGTAAATCATGGAAATGGATTAACACTACCATTAATATCTATGGTATTGTAATATAGAAGGAACAAAAATCTATTCTAAAACTAATGTAATCAATAGAATGAAAGCATTATTCAAATACATCACATTGCTAAATATAAATCAAGACGAACAACAATATAAATGGGAATTGTAAATCGTCACAATAAGAAAAATAATGTTAACTGAATATTAATAATCAATAAACATTCAAATGGGAAGATTATAACACAAAGGAGTAGAACTTCTCTTGACCCAGCCCAAAGTTGCTAGAAGCCTCCGCTAAAGAATACTCAGAATATAAGTGAAGATCAAACACATTATTTCATTAATATGAGTAACCAGATTATAGCATCATTGAAGTAACAATCGAATATGTATCAAAAATAATGATTATAAATTACATAAGTCTGAACTAAACTTCTTTTTCCTTTTGGCCTTATATAATAGTAAGAGAGAAAACTAGATAAAAGAAAATCCTCGGGATCAAGAAATTTTGAGGATTTCGCAATACATAATCTGCTTCCATTATGAAATAGGACTAGTATGCCTAGACTCTGTCTGCCTTGCCTGCATCGAACATTGTATTTCCCTTTTATTGCTTGGTGTTGCTCTATCAACTGAATAGCAATTGACTAATCCATGTCTTCTGCACACAAGGATAATAAAAAGTCAGTTTCTAGTGCCAAATTTATCTAAATTATTACCAAGTTCGTTCATGCAACTTTAATTGTAATTTCCTTTATTTACGGTCATAAAAAAAGATAATCATGTAAAGGTAAATACAGAATAAAGAAATTACTTAGGAGAAAATATACCTTTTTCTTAACCCAACATACTCCCCATCTTTCCTTGTTGCATGTCGTCATGCAATTAAATAGTTGATGTGTAGCTGAGTTAGGGAGTAGGAAGAATATACCTGCTCCTTATAATTTCTGAAGCCATTTTTCTTCTTCAATATAATAAAAGAATGGGTAACATCCTGGTCCTTCAAGGTATAGGCACAACGATACTTATCTAGAGGATCCCATATGATTGGAGTCATTTACCGACATCCTATCCATTCAGGTCCCATAGTCAAAATCATATTACCGTATTTATAGAAACGAGAGGAGGCAACTTTAAAGTTCTTGTATCCAAATGGTTCTCAATTTCTAACAATAATGCTAGAGGCTTCCCACCTTTCTCTAGTTGCATACAATGCCTCCTCCTTAATATCTTGGAAATACTCCTATCCAGATTGTATAATATCTATATGAAATGGCCCTATTTGGCCTATAACACTGGCTTGTTTCATGAATTACTTGTGTTTAATGAAGAGCTACAAGGGTTTGGTTGGTTCTCCTCTCACCCATAGGTCCATTCCTTCTTCATGTGTCCTAAAAGTATTATGAGCCTTGGCCCACTTGAGTTGATTAGTGGAGAAAGAATGAAATGCCTGGAGTTGCACATCCCCTATAAAATGCCCAGGGTTACTATCCTTGTCGTATTTCAGAAAGAAATTGTGCACATACAACTCATAAAGGAGGCATTGTACCTATTCATTCTCTTCTCTAAAACATTTGACAAAACCTGGGGTGGTTTTGATTTCCACCAGCTTACCAACCCTGACAGCTTTGATTTTTATTAGTTGGAACCCTTTTAGGAGGTAGAGGGCATAATTCATAGCACGGGCTCTACATGACAGGGTGTCTGAATAGAGACAGTAGACAGTTTCCAACTGCTCTTGAGCCTTCTATAATTTCTCCTGTACTTTCTCAACCTTTTTTTATTCAAGCCTAAACTAAGCAAAGGTTTCATCCTCAGTTATGGTTAGTGCCTTAAACAATTTCTTTAATTCTTTATGTATCTTCAGGGGCACTACCACCTCCTTGTATTGAGCTAATTCCTGCTACGCCTTTCGTAATTCATTCTGTAGTTTGCTAATGAGTGATTCCCTAATTAAGGGAGTATAGGAAGGTGTTTCTTCAATTTGGGTTTCTACTTCCTTGGTCTCCATCAGATTGGTATGAATATCAGCTTCATCTGCCTCTCGAACCATGCAGTGATCAATCAAAATGTCCTCCTCAACATTTGTTTGAACAACAATATCCATCGTAGAATGGTTTGTTTGGGTTTCCTGTGAGAAAACACAAGGGTCCCTAGTTTCCATTTTAGCGTCTTATATAAGGTAAAACTCCATTAGAGTTACCTTTGGACAAGACAAAAGATCCTTATTTTGGGTCTTGGTGTTCCTTCCAGAACAATGTTCTGTCTGGGTGCCTATGGTTTCTTTCTCTACTTTCAAATTCTTGGCTCTAATGACCTCCTTTAATCACTGCCTTAATTGCCCAATTATTCACTTCTGTTTCTTATACTTCTTAAGTGGTTTTTTGAGCCTGTTCCTATAGGGCTTCTGTATCCTAGGACTCCCAACCTGTGATGGGTTAGCTACATTATCCTCTGGTTCCTGTAGAGGTGGTAATTTTGAGTCATCAAGAAGGGTTTCATCTGCAACTGTATCTCTTGAGGGAGATGCATCTTCTAATTCTGCCTTATCATGGATTTCTGTTTCAAAAGAGCCTAGTACAACGGTGTCTCCTGAATAGTTGTCATTCTCTGGATCTCCTTCTGGGTAGGCCATGTCCTCATGGGACATACAAACAATAATGTTACCTGGTTGATTTTCATCCACCAAGGTTTCATTTATAGGGTTTTCTTCATCTAGGGGGTCCACTGGACCAGTGCCTGATGAATGATTTCCTCCGTTAGTGATATCTTCTTCACGTGTCTCTACTTTAAGAGGTTTTTTGACAAATGGAATTAGTTCCCTTCGTTCTTTCATAGAGTCAGTGCATGATAGCTTTTTCTCATGAGCAAAGTCATCAATACGGGTAGACTGGTTGGGAGTGAAATTATGTTATTTAGCATTCCCAGATTGTTCTCTACCTTCTCCAAATATCCCCATGCTTTCCAATACCCTCGCCACTTCCTCCTCATAGTCTTGCAAAGAAGAATTTTGTGGACTTGCAGGTGGTGTGCGGGTTGATCTAGCCTCATCTGCTTGAATTTGGATGCTTCGTTGGGCTTTCGCTCGCATAGAGTGCCTACGCTTTGCTGGGTTCGGAGGCATAGAGGAATTCTTTCTTTTTAGTGTTTTTCTTAGTCTTGGTGTTCTTGGCCATTGCTACTCTGTTATTTTATTTTCTAGTGGTGGAGCCAAGTTAGGATTTATGACATTATCCCAAGTTAACTGTTGTTGGGCCAGTCCGTTCATAATGATTAATTTCATCAATCGATTATGGCTAATTACTTTGTGTGGTTCCTTGGTTGTCCTAACTCAACATGCGACATCATGTAATAGACAATTCAAGTAAAATGGAAAATTAACTAAATTTTTTCCTTTTAAAATGGCTAAAAGATTTAATTGATGAGGATTTATCACATCATGCCAACCATCGCAGGTAATGTATCTTTGCATAATGATGGCCAATTCTTGCCATGGATGTCTTAATGCCAAAGGATGGATCCTTTTTCCTGTGTCCAGCAATTGCGCTCCTAGATCCTGGAATAATTCAATTGCATTGTGTAGAAGGACATGTTTTTCTGTCCATTTGGTTCCTTCAGCCAGAAGTCGAGTGACTTCCGCTATGACTACTTCAGAAGTGGTTATACTTCTACCTCTAACTGTGGTGCTACCATTCTCAAAATTTTGTAGAAATTCCATCATCAGCCCCTCATGGAAATCCTGTAACCTATTCAGATATTGCAGCCATCCCCATGCTCAATAATTCCATGATCTTGATCTGATACCATAGGTACTGGCTGTTCATTCCTGATAGCTCTTCCTCCCATAGTTATTGTCCTCATAACTAGTTTGCTTATATGCAAGTGCCTTACACTTCCACAATTCAGAACAACAACAGAAAACATTACAACAATTAACAAAGAAATGATGATATTTTGGGATTTAACATCATATTTAGTTGAGGCATTAGTCCTGTCAACCATACATAACTCAGGGTCATGAGTCTGCATGATAGCCATAATGGCTGTCACCCTTACCCCAATCAGAAATACATTCTAATTATTACTCATTGATAATCATCATTCAGTCCTTTCGTGGAAGTTAATTCAGATGATTATTGCACAATTTGTCATAACTATCACACATGCCATGCATATGTAGGCCATCCCCCTTCTAACTAGAAAATGGCATCCACATCCTTTCAGCATGTGAAAATCAAGTGAAAACATTAATAGACATAAATGCAGGCAGCTAATTCTAAAAACAACGTGTTAGTAAATAAAGCTATTAAAGCAAGACACGTCATTAGATGGAAATGACCAAAAAGAAATTAAAACATATATTTTAATACATTATCTGAAAATATTTTCACCAAAATTGGTATTAATGACAAAGACATAATCAACAATATATATTAATGAAGGATGTCAAATGATTGGACAATTCAATATAATGAATATATGGTATAAGATTACCATGCTGATCAGCTTGTAAGAATGTTGTTCAAATGGGAAATTCCCTTTAGAGACAAATCCATAGGTGATAAGAGCTTAAAGAACATTTGGCAGTGTAAGATGATACCTCAATACCATAAGCAGAGTTGCTGCTGCTAGAAGGCATTCATAGCCTCAACGGGGTTTCTTTTTAACCCCACAAATGAGCTAGAGTCCTCCACTTAGAATGTAGATGGTTCTTCTTTCCTTTTTCATAAAGAGACTACTATGCTGGCATGGTGACCATATAACCATAGTGCCCTTCACGAGGATATAACAAAGTGATCAGACTAGCTGGTGATAAGACCCCCTATCCTTTTTAAGGCCATCTTTGATTCTTTTTCTCATCTCATTATGTCCATTTTTTTTTGGAGTTTTTATTTATTAAAGAGAGGGAGGCCCATTCACTCCTTAAGATTCAGGGATGGTATAAGAAGTAAAAAGATGCCAATGAAAGTTTATACTCTTATCTCCATATCATCATATTAATAAGATTTATCGAAATGACAATGTAAAAGCATAAGCCAACATCGTTTGAAAATAATGAATCATTTTATAATGTGTCTAAAGAAGAGATATTTAGTTAGTGATTATAAAGATACACGGTATCAGCTTTGGAACAAAGATAACCATCAAACAACTACATGAGTCATAATAATATTGTTATTACTATTTTTCATACATCAAACACAAATCCATTCACTTGTTGTTTATCCACAATACAAAGGAGAAAGAAAGAAAAGATGTCATCATGCTCATTAAGAAAAACTTACAATTTATTCTATTAAAAATACAAAAAGAAATGTTGTTCAATGGATTGAACCTCAAAAATTGCAAATAGAAATGATGTTCACTTTATTGAACAACAAGAAAATCGCAAAAGTGTTGTTCATTCAATTGAACGACAATCGTTCAATCGTTTGAACAACAATATCAAAGAAATAAAATGTAATGTTGAATCAATTGAACAAAAATCGTTTAATCGTTTGAACAGTAAAATCAAAGAAACAAAAAGATATGTTGTTCAATCGATTGAATGGAATTCATTCAATCGTTTGAACTGTAAAATCGAAGAAACCAAAAAATGTGATGTTTAATCGATTGAACAATAATCATTCAATCGTTTGGATGGAAAAATAAAAGAAACAAAAAATGTGTTGTTCAATTGATTGAATGACAATCGTTAAATCGTTTGAATGGAAAAATCGAAGAAACAAAAAAATGTGTTGTTCAATCAATTGAACGAAAATCATTCAATCATTTGAATGGAAAAATCAAACAAAAAAAAAATGTTGTTCAATCGATTGAATGGAAATCATTCAATCGTTTTAATGACAAAATCAAAGAAACAAAAAAATGTGTTGTTCAATCGATTGAATGACAATTGTTCAATCATTTGAATGGAAAAAAAAAGAAATAGAAAATGTACTATTGAATCGATTAAACAACAATCGTTCAATTATTTGAATGGGGAAATCAAAGAAACAAAAAAATGTGTTTTTCAATCAATTGAATGACAATCGTTTAATTGCTTGAATGGAAAAATCAAAGAAAAAAAAATTGTGATGTTTAATTGATTGAATGACAATTGTTCAATTGTTTGAATGGAAAATTCGAAAAAACAAAAAATGTGTTTTTCAATCGATTGAACAACAATCATTCAATCATTTGAACAAAACTTACCAAGCAATAAAAATTCTCATTTTTACATGGTAATGTCTACTCTTAATTTCAATCAATCAAAAAAAGTATACGCGTTATTTACAACTTCTAATGGGATATCAATTGTTTGAAAGAAAATTTGTTGGGTCATCACTTCGCACAACTAAAATTTGCATGGAGGGGTCCTCGCATACCTGCTCACATAAACACTCCTTCATGAGAAGTTTTTGGTAGGGGTGTACTTGGTGTCCCTTCACCTTAAAATAATGGCTATATCCATCAATGGTAACCAAGGTAAGAGTACCATTGTTATGCACTTCTTGAATCTCATAAGGGCTCAGCGATCTTGTTTGTAAAATTCCCAGGAAATCTTGGAATCTAGAATTGTAAAGAAATGCCCAAACTCCTTTTTGAAATGTTTTCTTCTTGACAAGGATGTCATGTAATTTTTTCCTTTGTTATTGGATAGTTGCAGTCCATTGGAAAGAAAGTAGTCGAGCCTCATCTAGTTCGTTAATCTGCTAGAGTCACTTGGTCTAGGCTTTTGTTAGATCTAGCCCTACTTCCTAGGCCATCCTTAGAGTCTTTATTTCGAATTCAATTGGAAAAATAATTTGTTTGCTGAACAGAAGTTGGTATGGAGAGTATACAATAGTATTCCCCCAAGTCATGTGATAGGCCCACAAGGCCTATGGTAGTCTAACAGCCTAGTCTCGTTGATGTGTTGAGACTGTCTTACTCATAATTGCTTCAATGACCTTGTTGGTGCTTTTGACTTGCTCGTTCGCCTGCGTGATATGGGGAAGTGAGCCTATGTGTAATATGATGATTCCTGAGAGTGGCAGTAATCTTATGTCCTGTGAATTTCCCTCCCCCATCTATGATCACCTTGCATGGTAACCCATATCACACGAACAACTCAAAGAGGAAGTTAATCACAACTTCCTCTCTGACTCTTAGTAAATATATTATTTCCACCCATTTTGTCACATAATCCATGGCAATCAATATGTAGGCCTTCTTACTGGATGGCGGATGGAATGGGCGAATGAAGACTAAACCCCACCTTTGGAAGGGTTCTATGACTAACTATGGTTGGAGAGGCATTTCATCAAATTTTCTAGGCCTACCCATCCTTTGACAGTTATTGCAAGCCTTGGAATATTTCTTAGCATCCTTAAAAATAGTTAGCCAATAATAGTCCATCCATAATACCTTATTCCCTATCCTTCAATCTGCAAAATGTCCCCCCACAGGATTTTTCATTGCAAGCTTTCGGTATATCATGAGTTTCATCCTTGTCGATGCATCTACGTATACACATGTCGACTCCTTTATGAAAAAGATATCCGCCTATCCAAAAGAATTGGGTGTTGCGCTAAATGGTCACCTCCATCTCTCTTATTGTTAAATGCCTGGGTAGCTTCCCAACTACCAGATAATTCGCCACATCTGCGTACCATGGCATTTTGACTACCACGAAAAATATATGTTCATCGAGAAATTGGTCATCTAGCACTAGTGGATCATTCACCTTCGGAATTCATGATAGGAACTTAGGAACTGGGTTTTCCTTCCCTGAACGATCCTTAATAGTAATATCGAACTCCTAAAAAGCAATACCCATCGTGTTACTCACCCATTTGTGATAGGTTAATTAGCTAAATACTGAATGGAAGAGTGATTAGTGCACAGAAAGACTAGGTTGCCAGTTATATATTGTCTAAATTTGTTTATTGCATAAATACAACTAAAAGATATTGTTCTCTCACTATGTAATTAAGTTCTGCAGAAGTGAGATTTTTTCTAATATAATATATAGCATAAGGTTCTTGTCCTCTTCTTGGCCAAGGACAGTGCCTATAACTACATCTGATGCATCTTTGGATATGTGAAAAGGTACTTCCCAGTTTGGCCCACGCAATACTGGTGTTGTTGAGACTAGTTTCTTTAGACCTATAAAAGATGTGTCACATTTGTGAGACCAGCTAAAATTAACATTTCCAATCAAAGCATATAGAGGCGCAACAACTTATGTAAAGTTTTTAATAGACCTCCGATAATATCCTGCATATCCTAGGAAGCTACGTACCTCTATCTGAGTGCAAGTAGTAGGTAGTAAAAGTATTACCTGAATTTTGTTGGGTCTACCTATATTTCTACTATAGAGATGTAGTATCCCAATATTAAGCTCTCGATCATCACCGTGTGTCACTTGACATTGGTTAAACATACCCTGGTAGCAATGCATCATTCTAAGAATTTTTGTTTGCAATGCTTGGTCAAAGTCATCCCCATATGGAGTAAAATCGTCCATAAGCACTTGAAGTCCTTCATTTATTAAATTAGCAAAGATGTTAAGTATAGCTCTCTATAATGTAGCTGGAGCATTACAAAAGCTAAGTGGTAATACTTTTTATGTAAATTTACTCCACAGACAGGTGAAGGTTGTTTCGTCCTGGTCTTCAAGGTTGATATGAATCTAATTGTATCTAATGAAACCATCTAAAATGGGAAAGAATTACTTCCCTGTCAAAGTATTAAGGACCTAATCGATGAATGGGAGTGGGAAATGATCTTTTTGTGTTGCCTTGTTCAACTCTCTATAGTCTACATAGATACGCCACTTGCCATTTTTCTTAGGGACGACCACCAATGGAGAGACCCATTACTATCTGAGATAGGATAAATAAAGTTTACATCCAACAACTTCTATAACTCTTCTTTCACAACGTCCTTGAGATGTCGATTCAATATCTATTGAGGCTGCGAGATGGGTTGAGCATCCTTCTCAGTATAGATGTGGTTGTACATAGTTGTGGGTCTATTCCCTTAATATCATGATAATACCATGAAATTTTTTTTTTTCATTTATGTAGGACCTGTATGAGCTTATGTTGTTGCTCAATACTAATATTTAGAATTTTGCGAGGTTCGATCTCTACCAGTTTGCTGTTATGAACAAGGGCCGTCTCAATATCATGATCATCGGTATCCTTCAGAGGATCCTCATGGCTTCATTATCCAAGATTGCTTTCAGCATTTGACATTTTACATTTCTCACATTAGCAGGGTGATTCATAAAGCTATTAATAATGACGTCTTCAATCTGATCTTTAAATTCTAATGCCTCTGCTACTCTGAGTGGTGAGCAGATGCTTTCCTCCAACTATGCTAATGGTCGTTTACATATTTTTACAATGGACAGACTTGGCTTGGTGGGAGGATAGAACACAAGATTCTTTACAGCATCCCCTTTTGCAATAGTCATGTTGCCTTCTTGGCATCCAATATAGGCATGAGCTTTCGTAACCTAAAGTCAAACTAGAATGAAACGGTGCCCTTCTAATCTACTCTTTGGGTTTATGACAAGAAAATCTACGTGATATTCCCATGAATAAACAGAACCAGTTATATGTTGTATGGTTCCTTCTGCCATTACCGCTAAAAAATGAGAAAGTTATAATATAGTAGTGGTGGATTCCAGAGCCGTAATACCAAGTGTTTGACAAGTTGTTGTTGTTAAACTATTAATGGCTGCACCAAGATCAACTAAAGTATTGGGAAAAGAGTGGCAATATATATGAACTGTCACTATGGGGTTTCCAGGATCTTCATACTTTATTGGAGTTTCCCCTCCCAAGAGTAAATCAAACAAATTTCCTACAACATGGATGGTTGTTTAGGTTTTTGATTTCCTTTCAAACTTCTTTACACATAGCTCTTTAATTCTTTTGGAATCGATGGGTATGTCTTGAATGGCCTGGAGGAGAGGGATTTTAATAAAAATATTTTCCAATTCCATTCCAAGATCAAAATATGGCTAAACAATAGATTTGGGTATCATTAACCTTTCGGGAAATGGGGGAGAAGTGACTGTAAGTCTTTTAGGATGTTCATGCCGATCTGCCTCTTCTCCTTGTTTTTGTTTAGTGTTAATTACAGGTGGTGGTATATGTATAGGTGGGGTTTCAATTTCAATTGAAGGTTGATCATTGTTTTCCTCAAGGGTGATAATACAACCTGACCTCAATCTAAGTTCATTACATTCTTTGTGCTCAACCTCATAATCAGAGCTTTCAATAATCTACACCAAATGAACTAGTCTGTTATTAGGATTTGGATTCGGTTAAGCTTGTAATTTAGGCTACTGAAGAGGTTTGGGATTTTGTTGTAATATATAAGGTGTTGATAGTGTAGGTTGAGGTTAAGGACCTTCCCCAATAGGTGCATTACATATCCCCATAGGTCGCTCCAAATTTGTAGACCAATTTGGATTTTGAGTGGTAGAGGTAGGCCACTAGGACTGATAGGGACTGCCCTGGAAAACAAGAGTAAAAGGAGAATTTGGCTAGCCATTTCCCAGAAAAGATTGCGTTGGTGACAATGTCATTGGGAATGGTGGGCTTTTCCAACTTGGATAGGGTGATTGGCCCTGCCATGTTGTCCCAAGGTTTTGTTGATGATTAAACTGCAAAGAAGGAAAGAACTAAGATGCATCCTTTGTCATACCTATAGGTTTAGCTTGCCACTGTTGATGTTGGTTCATCTGATATATCGGCTCTATTTATTCTTTTGCTTCCTCCAATGCTTCTTTCAACCCTGGTAATGATGGAAATTGTTCAGTGGCATGCTCTTTAGTACAAATAGTGCATGTCTGCACCATGTCTAATGGGCATTCCCATTGGTTGTGCTTCTTTCGACAATGTCGACAGAAGATGGCCAAGTTTTGTTCTGCTAAGGCTTGCTTTTGTTTAGCATGTAACATGTCCAGTTGCATTGTGAGAGTGCCCAGGATGTCCATCTTAAAATCTTCCGGGAGGTTATCGATTTCCATCTGTGTTATACCTCCACTGTTTGGTTTGCTTCCCATACTCATGGGATCTAAGCTTCCTTCTCGTGTATGTGTTCTTCCTCATGAACACCTGATACACAAGCGAATAATTTCGTCATAATCTTCCTAAGAAATATCCCATTTTCCCATTAAGTTTAGAGATTCTACCCATTCCTCTTTCATAAATTTCATTAAAATAACTCTTACGACTTCTTTTGGTAAGGTAGTGTGTGGAGACCTCTGCAAATTATATTAAAGTGTTCTATGTATTCTTCCAGTGTTTCATTATCTTTTGTAGTCATCTTAAAAATATTATCTTTCAGTTCCCTAGTTTTACAAAAGTCCTGGTATCTTTTGCGGAAGGAGGTTTTCATCTCGTCCCAAGAATTAATAGTAGGCCCACCTAGACCCATAAATCATCTTAAGGTTGCTCCTTTTCGAGTGGAAGGGAACAATTTTATCTTTTAGGGGTCATTGGTGTAGTTATACCCTCTACAGGAAACATCAAACTCAAACAAGAAAGGATCAGGATCATCTGTGATCATCCCATGGAAATTTGGGATGCTCTACAAGGGAATAGCCTTCATGGGGGCATTGGCCACTTGGTCAACTGTGGGGTACTCTAATGTCAAGGTTTGAGCTTGAGGTAGCTAATCTTCCATTTGATCAAATATGTGCCAATAATCTTCAGGGACTTCAAGGGGTGCTTCTTGCAGAGAGTTAGCAACCTGAGATGGCTTTGCATCACTACCTAGATGTGGGATCTCAAGGGATCCTTGTTCAGATAGATGTGGTTCTGACTTAACAGCGACATTGGTTTCTCATTTTCCTTTTCTTAAGTTACAGGATTTTCCATCTTGTTGAGGATCCGTATGTAAAGTTATTGTAGCTTGAAGACTCTGTTCTAATCCTTTAACTTGGCTTTGAATCTCAGCGTGAGATGCAGATGGTGAGCCCACTGCTTGAGGGATAATAGTAGAACTTTTTCTAGGTACTGCTTGGAATCCCACTGACACTTGAGACTCTCCTTTCCTTACAGTTTCTTCTATAAAGGTTATTCTCCGATGTTTCACCGATCCTTTGGGCTTATGGGATTTTGGTGGGGGATTATGATCTTTTTCTACTTTTTGTATTCCTAGTCATTCATAAAAACCAAGTCTTATTTAACCTCTAAGCCTTCGTTGGAAAGCAGGCTCGTAAGCAAGCACTTTACTTGCTAGGTATGTAGGTTCTTACCTTCCGTTTTTAAAACCCAATTCTTTCATAGCAAAATAGAAGGAAATCACTTGAAACACTCTCCTTGGCAACAACGCCAAAATGTTTTCTCATTAGGATGTCTCTTTTTTTAAGCAATCTTAATTCCTAGATTAATTGTTTACCCGAGGTATGTCCTTTTATCTCACGAGTGTCAGCACAATCTATGTAGTGAATTTGAAGGTTAGCTAAAGGTACATCGTTGCAATTACTTGGCAATCTTCAAATGGAATTAAAGAAAACTTGTTAGATTAAGATAGAGAACTGTAACAACTAAGCAACAATGTAGTCTATCGCAAATCATAATTGAACAACAAATCCAAATTGAACAACAATCTCGATTGAATTAAAATTCTCAATTGAACAACAATCTCGATTAAATGACAATTATCAATTGAACAACAATCACGCAAATACGATAAATGATTTCCAAACAACAACTTCTTCTATTAGTAAATCATGAAAATGGATTAACACTACACTTAAGATCTATGGTATTGTAATTTAGAAGGAACAACAATCTATTCTAAAACTAGTATAACCAATCGAATCAAAGCATTATTCATATACATCACACGGCTAAATATAAATCGAGATGAACTACAATATAAATGGGAATCGTCAATCCTCACAATAAGCAAAATAATATTAACTCAATATTAACAATCAATAAACATGCAAATGGAAAGATTATAACATAAAGAAGAAGTAGAACTTCTCTTGATCGGGCCGAGAGTCGCAAGAAGCCTCCACTAAAGAATACTCATAATATAGGTGAAGATCAAACACAGTCTTTCATTAATATGAGTGACCAGATTATAACATCACTCAAGTAATAGTCTAATATGTCTAAAAAAAATGTTTATACATTACATAAGTCTGAACTCAACTTCTTTAGCCTTTTGGCCTTATATAACAATAAGAGAGAAAACTAGATAAAAGCAAATCCTCAGGATCATGAGATTTCGCAATACATAATCTGATTCAATTATGAAATAGTATTTATCTACCACATCTCTTGTTCCCTTGGGTGCGTCGAATGATGTATTTCCCTTTTTTGGCTTGGTGCTGCTGTGTCAACTAAACTGCAATTGACCAATCCGTGTCTTCTGCACACAAGGATAGTAAAAAGTTAGTTTCTATTGCCAAATTTATCCAAATTGCTAGCAAATGTTTTCATCCAACTTTAATTGTAATTTATTTTATTTTTTATCATAAAAAGAGATGATCGTGTAAAGATAAATACAAATAAAGCAATTATTGAGGAGAAATTATACATTTTCCTTGACTCAACAAAAACATGTTCACTATGTGTCTCCGTTAAAATAAAATAATGGCATGTGTCCCCTTTAAAATTAAAATAAAACATATGATAAATAAAAAAATAATTTTCATTGTCACAAAAAAATAAATGAATTTACATATTTGGTTAGGATTAATTAAAAGCATTATGAAACTTCAATAATTCCACACTTAGTGCTTTCTAGATTAGTTGTTAATATTACAACCAAATATCAAGTAGATGTAGAAAAACATTTCAC
>APFE030201344.1:0-11620 GCA_000404065.3 Pinus taeda
TGAACACAACTCCATCAACTCCTGATCCAACTCCACAGAACTCAATCACTGAAGTCCTAACTGAAGTCCTCCATGCAATAGCTCAAGTAACCCATAAGAAACACATATTTCCTTCTGGAAACTGCATGTGCCACATCCATAGCTTGAACTAAAGTGCTCCAAGAGAATAAGATAATGTTTATAGTCCAAATATTATTAAGAGCTAATAATATTCGACTGTTCTATTTTTAGCCTGGTAGTCTAAAAATAGACTCCGCCCATATGTTTAAAAATAGAGGTCCATCTATTTTTACCAACTTGACCAATCATCCACAAATAACATCCTGCAACTCATAGACCATGATCCATATGTCTAAAAATAGACAGTCTAAAAATAGACTTTGTGCCAAAAATAGCCTGCGGGACCACTTAGTGAAGGCGACTTCTTTTCACTAAGCTCCATCATATTGTTGCATTCTCAACAAGCATTTCTTGTTGCACACTTTTCAACAAATAACACATGGTGCACCGTGGCACATTTATTTTGTATTATAATAAAGAAATAATGGTGCTCTAATTACATAAAGCACACCTGTGCGTATATGACTTAATAACACCAAAAAAGGGTTAAATTTACAAAAATGTCGGTCATAAAATTCATTTTTCCCTAGTCTGGTGCTATACTCTGGTAATGACTTAGTGCTAAACTAGTACACTAATACCCTGATGCGTAAACAACATAGCACACTAAAACCCTAGTGCTTAATAGAGAGTGATGCAGCGTTGAAGATTTATTTTTTATACAAATAAAAACAATGGTACACCACCTATATATGACGCAATGATGTGTACACTACTTGATAGCACCAAAAAAAGGTTAAATTTAAAAAAATGTTAGTCGTACAATTCTTTTCACCATTTCGGTGATATATTCCTACGAAGCACCAATGTTGTTTGTGCATTAAAACACCTCAATGTGTAACTACCAAGGTGCTGGTGGTTATACTACTCAATAACACTGGCCAAAGGTTAAATTAAAAAAAATGTTGGTCTTAGAATTCTTTTCATCATTTTGGTGCTATATGTCGTCAATGCATTGGTGTTGTTCATGTATTTACACACCCCAGAGCGTACATACAAAGAGCACCGCCATAGGGTTTTTAATTTAAAAAAAATGTAGTGCACTTGGAAATAGTACACATGGGTGTGGTTACAATAACACATTGAAACAAGGTTAAATAAAAAAATCCTACTGACCATAAATTTCATTTTTACCATTTGCAACATTGTAGAGCTTTGAAGCATCGGTGCCACTCTTGCCTCACTCAAGTGCCCTGCCACTGATGGTTCTCTTTCTCATAGGAAACCATCCTTCCGTCTTCTTCTTAGTGCATGGCTTTCAAATATTTTTAAATGGTGGTGAAATTTGTTTTTCTCATTTACGTGTCAACTATGCCACCCCGTTGAGAAAATGTCCAGGTAATCTCTATGAACTTTCTCTCTAATTTATTTTTTTAGTAGATTAGAATTGAAAACTAGGTCCAAAAATCCATTATTTTGAATCTTTTTTCCTGACCGATGCGTTCAACATGTTCGGTTCACATCGGTCACGGTGCACGCTATAAATTTATAGGGTGCACCAAATTTCAATGTTTGAACTTAACAAACTGCATTGTTCTCAGTGCGTTTGGTAAATTAAAACACACTGAGAAAAGCTATAATTTATATGTTGTTGCATACAATTTTAAGATACCCCTGGTGTGTTTATATTTACCAAACACATTGCCCACATAATATTAAAAAATATAGATTGGTGTGTTCGGTAACTTGAATGTTTCGTTTCAGTGCATAAAGGTTATACGTATACACTAGTGCATAACATTGTATGGACACACTGTGTTGTAAATAAAAAATAACCAATGTGTTTGTATGTATGTGAACCAAAATCGATGGGTCATATGTATGTATGAACCATCGTCGGTGCCTTCTTGTTTTATGGCACACTGTTTTCGGTGCATTATTGTTTTTTGGGTGCACCAGGGATGATTTTCGGTTTTTTTAATTGAAAGGTATATGTCCATATTTATAAATATTTTTTCCATTTAATAAAAAAAATGTATCTTTTATGTATGACGCTGATGTATTTCATATGTGAATCATGTAGTAGAGACGTCAACAGTGGGAGCAGGAGCAAATGGAAGACCAATACAATGTGGTCCGACCATGGGGAGCACAAGAAAGGGAGAGAGATTTATACCCTCACCCTTTTAGTGCAACGACTTGAGTTCTCTTGAGGAATGTAGGATTATTTAAGTACTATGAGGAGGCTACATCCTTGAAGGTGCACTATGGCTTGTTAGCACAACTAATTTGTTGGTGGGATGTCCACGAACAATATTTCTATGTTGGTCTTTAACTTTTCTATTAAATTATTTAATGAAATTGTCTAATTATTGTTTTGTACTATATATTTTGTAGACATCGAAAGTTTTGTTGGGGACACACCTCCTCACCCACTAGAGGGAGATGCAGAGATTGGCGAGGCCCTGGAGGGTGAGGCACATCCTCAAATGTAGAGGGGTGCGAACATGCATATGCATAGGTTTGATGTCCGATTCAGGATGGATTACTACGATTGACTGTCTAGGATTTTGGTTGAGGAGGGTGTCTACCCTGTGAGCACTTTAGACATCAGGGTAGATCCTAGGTTCCTGTAGATCTATAGGGATTGTCCACGCAATATGACTACTCTTATGCATCATATCGTCAGAGCTACCAATATATTGGTAGCGAGGAGTGATGGGCATGACGAAGCAAATATGTCACATGATCCTTCACCCAATATTATGCCATCAGATCATGATGATGAGGGTAGTGATGTATCTGGTAGTACTAACCCATCGAATCATGGTCAAGGTGTCAATGATCCTTTTGGCAATACTCCACCTCTTTATCATTCGCTTAATGATGATCACCCAATATTGGTGGCGGTGCCTCGTATTTCTCTCTCGAGAGAAGAACAACCACCTTCTCCTTCGCCACCTTGCAGTTCGACTGTAACTTGAGGAAGTACTTGACCGAACATCGTCTTCCTGCTACATACCAGGATGCCACTACTATGTTTGTTGTATCAGATATTTTATGTAGTATTTGACATTCTTAATTATATATATATATATTATATATATATATATATAGATATTTTATTATTATATTGTTATATTGATGTACTTATTTATATGTTTGATGTTGATGTGTATATTGTTAGGTCATGTTAGATATGCTCATTTAATGTGCTTGCAAATAGATGTGTATTTGATAGCAGTTATTTGACATGAGATGTATATTTGAGGATGTGTGTGGTGATGATGTTAGATTACAATGCTTGTGTTTTGTTAGATGTGATCACGACGACGATGCCTTGTTATATTATGATTTGTGTGCTAGCTAATGACATTTGTATGTGCTAGAGATGTATATAATTAGATGATGTTAGCAAATTTGAATGTGTATTTTAGATGATGCTTATGTTTTTTAGATGATTGTCATCATGATGTTTATTTTTGTGAAATAATATTTATTATATATTATGTATTGGTGAGCTTATATCAAAATTTTATATATGAAATTATATACAAAACAACTTTAAAAAAATGCAAAGATATTTTTATATATTACAAAGTTTAGTATGGTTGAAACTGTAATTGTAAAACTACCATAAATATTTTTATATTGCTCAAATAGTTCATCCATATCCATTATAACCTAATTAGTAAAATATTTCAATCCTCACAAGGAAAAAATAATTAAAGTAAAATATTTGTTTAGTTTTTTTATAAGATGAAAATGTTAACTCCAAATTTTTTAATATAAAATGTTTAATAATAATACAAATTTCAAAAAATCAATTTAAAAAATTTAAAAATTACACCTGGTCTTTATAATAGAGATAAAAGTCTAGCTTGATTAGTAACATTATTTCAATTCTCACAAGGAAAAATAATTAAAGGGAAAATAAATTTAGGAGTGTCTTTAATCAAGGCGAAAAATCTGTAATCATTCAATTTTTAATATAAAATATTAATAATAATAAATAATTGAAAAATTCAATTTAAACAATGAAAAATTACACATGGTCTATATATAGAGATAGTAAATCACTATAGATCCATCTTAATCACATATTTACAAAGCATTAAAAGAGATTAATTGTTTTGACATGTACATCATTTTTCAAGTTTTGCATTCTAAAAACAGATTTTCATGTAATGAGATTCATTCCCACTTAGCTCTTGGTAGATTTGTTATTAAGATGGATCTAACTAATTTATACACATCAAAATCTATGTTAAATTTGAAATTTTTAAGTCATATTTTTGTTTATAATAATTTAGATGTAATATAACTTAACAAATTTATATTTTAATAAAATTTTTAATTTATCACTAAAGTTCATGAGTGTTTCAAGCAAGTTAAATTTAATATTTATAACACTCTTAACCCAATTTAAAATAGAAATTTCTCTCTGCGTAAAAGATGAGGATCAGGAAATGTAAAATAAGGCCTTGTGAATTTACTTGTAGGAATTTTCTCTATTGGAAGTTCTCCCTTAAAGAAGGAAGTGAAATTTTTTTCTAATGATAAAGAATATAACATTGTGGTTGCTATTTTGGTTCTTTTATTTTTCTATTGTGTTTAATTTTTTAATAATAAATAATGAATTCAAATAATACAAAAAATAATACTATATTAGGATTTAAATTTTGTGACAAATTAGTAATATTTTGACAATTTCTTAATAAGTACTCTCGAGAAATATTCATTTTTTCCAAATACATGTCACTAGATAGGTCAAATAAAATTCATATTGTTCACAATTTCTCCTTAACTATTACATTAATGTTTTAACGAAGATAATTTAAATAATTTACTTATAAATACATAAAAGAGATATTTATTTTATATAATCTAAATAGGAAAGAAAAATGCATCACCAAGTCTATTAGAAAGTCAAACAAATGCCTCTTAATCACCATCACATTATTTATCATTTAATTTAGACATAAAATATTTATCAATTCAACTTTTATTTATAATTACCATTGAAAATAGAAGTCAAAACTCTTCCATTATCAATGAAGAAAAAAAGAAAACCTCTCATGCATCCATGTAAGCCCATTTATTTGTCTTATGGTGCATAAAAAGATGTAATCAACATTTTACACATGCACATAAGACCTCATTTTAGTTTACTAATTCACAATGTTTTTCATTGTTAAAACCCTCATAGATTTATCACTACATGATTTATATTGATTCTGATATAAACTTGAAGGAAAAAGCATGTGAAAGTATTAATAAACCAATAAGTATCTAAATACAGAAAAAAAATTCTTCATTGTTGTTTCCAAATTCCCTATTTTCTGATTTTGGTTATATTCTTCTCATTTTCCTATTTGAGAAGGATTGTCACCTTGAATCCTTATTATCATAGATATTGTACACCATGTTTTAAACTACATTTATATTTGTGGAGATATGTTGCATAGTTAAAATAAGGGAGGTTACTTTAGTATATTGAAAAACTTTGACGATGGTTGTAGTATGCCTTTTAATATAAATATATAAAACAACTATGATTTTCCTTCCCCATTTTCTATCACTTTGTGAGTTATTCTATATTAATACTTACAATGTCATTTGAGAAAGGAGACAAGGAGTACTATATTTAGATTGATATCTTAAAAACATATAGTTATAATGTAACACACCCCACCTTGCATCTACCAAATTTCACAGGTCTATCAAGGTAAACATGAGAAGAAGAGTTACTATGACATGAATAAACCTCCAAGCTTCAACTATGGAAGTGGGGTTAAAAACTGAGCCTTACTGAACACAAATTGAAATCCTACAGGGCTTACAGGATACTCAGGAGCCAAGAAACCACCCTAGGTGACCAAACCCTGAGCTAGATAGCTTCCAGTGACCTAGTCCAACAAATACATGCACAAGGCTACAAAGGTGCCTTATGACCACCCAACCGCATGCAAAAGCCTGTCTGGGTGCAGTCATAGCTCAAAATCCTTTGTTCAAAAGGTGCAGTCCTGAGATTTGAGCCACAATTGCAAGCCATCCTCCAAACCACTACCCATAACTTCCTGTAACTTCTCAGAATTATAAATGAATTGAATAAAATACTAATCATAACAACCTTGAACAAGAAGTTGACCTAACCAGGCATAACCATGAAACTCATTTTGCCAAACATATGGTAAACATGTGAGTTATGGGTCATGAATGTATATCTGATCATAGGAGTCTGAAACTTATCTCTTTCAGCCAATCACCCCCATGCCATAATAATTCTATGATCTCAAAAAAAAAATTGGAATTCTATCATATTAGTGCTCTTGCAAAAGAAACCACATCGATGTGTTTAAACAAAAACCATACTATTATGTTAAAATAATAAACACACATGTTTATGGGATTTCGATTTTTTTTTTTTTTTCCTATCATATTAGTTCTCTTCTAATACTAACCATACTGATGCATTTAAATAATAATCACATTGACATGTTAAAATAATAACTGCAAGAGTTTTTGGGATTTGAAAAATAAAAAAAGAATTCTATCATGTTGGAGCTCTCGTAAAAAAAAGTTGCACTGATGCATCTAAAAACTGATCGCACTGATATGTTAAAATAATAACTGTGCATGTTTTCGAGATTTTTAAAAATAAAAAAATAATTCTATCATATCAATTCTCTTATAAAGCTTGTGAAGTTACTTTTAGTTGGGGATTTTCTCTATTGGAAGTTCTCCCTTAAAGGGACAAGTGAAACTTTTTCTAATAATAAATATATAACATTTTGTTGCTATTTTGGTTCTTTATTTGCTATTGTCATTTAATTTTTTTTTCTTAATAAAAATCAATTAAATAATAATCATACTATATTAGATTTAACTTTTTGACAAAATATATATTTGATTATTTCTTAATGAAATACTCAAGAAATATTATTTTTTTCAACATACTTGTCACGAGAAAGTCACTAAAATCATTGTTTTCACATTTCTCCTAGGTAATACATGATGTTTACAATGATAAATACATGTTTACTTTAAATAATTTACTTAAAAATACATAAAATAGATTTTTATTTTATATATTCTAAATAGGAAAGAAAAATGCATCACCAAGTCTATTAGAAATTCAAACAAATGCCTCTTAATCACCATTACATTATTTATCATTTAATTCTTAGACATAAAATGTTTATTAATTCAACTTTAATTTATAATTTCCATTGAAGAAAAGAGTCAAAGCTCTTCCATTATCCATGAAGAAAAAAATAAAACCTCTCATGCATCCATGTAATTCCATTTATTTCTCTTATGATCCACAAAATATGTAATCAACATTTTACACATGCACATGCACATAAGACTAGAATTTAATCTTTTCATCGTTAAAGTCTCATAGATTTATCACTACAGGATTTATATTGATTTGGATATAAACCTGAAGAAAAAAACATGTGAAATTATTAATAAACCAATAACTATCTAAATCTAGAATAAATATTCTTCAATGTTGTTTCCAAATTCCCTATTTTCTCATTTTGGTTATATTCTTCTCATTTTCCTATTTGAGAAGGATTGTCACCTTGAATCATTATTATCATAGATATTGTACACCATGTTTTAAACTGCATTTATACTTATGGAGGTATGTTGCATAGTTAAAATAAGGGAGGTTATCTTAGTATATTGAAAAGCTTTCACGAAGGTTGTAGTAGGTCTTTTAGTATACATTTATAACAAAGATATGATTTTCCTTCTCCATTTTCTATCACTTTGTGAGTTATTTTAGATTGATACTCACAATATCATTTGAGAAAGGAGATAATGAGCACTATATTTAGATTGATATATTACAAAAATATAACTATAATGTAACACACCCCACCCTGCATTTACCCAATTTCACTAGTCTACCAAGGTAAACATGAGATGATGAGTTACTATGACATGACATGACCTCCATGGTTTAGTTATGGAAGTGGGCTTGACAAATGAGACTTACTGAACACAAAATGACATGCTATAAGGCTTACAACATACTTAGGAGCCAAAGAACCACCCCAGGTGACCAAACCCTGAGCTGGATAGATTTTGTCCATAAGTTCATGCACAAGCATGAAAGGGTGTGACCACCCAACTACATACATAACCATGCCTTAGTGTAGTTATGGCCCAAAATCCTTAGTTTCAAGGGTGCAGTCCTAAGATTTGAGACATAATTAGACGCCAACCTTTAAACCACTACCCAAAACTTCCTGTAACTTCTCAAAATTATAAATGAATTGAAGGAAATGTTAATTATACAAAACTCGAACAAGAAGTTGACCTAACCAGGCCTAACCATGACAATTAATTCGTCAAAAATATGGTAAACATGTGGGTTATGGGTCATGAATGCATATTTTATAATAGGAGTTTGACACTTATCTAAGAATCAACATGAAGGTCTAATTCCATCTCATAATAGTTGCAATAACACTTGTTATCCATGCATTCATTAACCATCAAGTACTTATCAAAATCCTGAAAAATACATAACTAGAGCTCATTACCAGCCCATGCTTATACCCAACACATAACCAGATTATTAGCCATGATGTCAAAACAACCATCAAATCATCATAATAACAAGTACAAGTGCTCATAGATTATAATAGAAAAATAGGTCTTATTGAATTATGCCAAATCCAACCAAATTATGGATTTCCATGTACTAATCGTCCATTTATTGGGCTAAACCAAATCTCTCTTTTAGACAATTAATCCCATCACATTTTCAAGTCATGAATGTGGGATCTCAAAACATAAATAACTAGGGCTTCCCAAAGATTAAACCACCTCCACCCTTACTCTACCACGATCTCGCTAAAACCAGTCTAGAGATAACAACTCCCTAAACAAACTTGGATACCTCATCATTTATTCACCATTACCTTGAGGATTTTTCCTGTCTCCACTCACCTGTTGAGCACTTCCCAGAGATTATACCACCTCCACCCCCAACCCTTGGGAATTTTACTAAGACCACCTCACCTGGTTCCAAAGCCTTCCAGCAATCCAAATCTCAACTAAGAAAATAATCCCATCACACCATGGCTATCCAAAAATGGCAAGGAAAGGATGAAACGCTTGTCATGCCTAACAAATTCCATGCCAATAACAAAAAATGAACCAAATGAACAAATTCATGCACAATGCATTCACAAATCAGCTAGGAAATCACGCATGCACCTTGTTACTAGGAAATCCTCTTGTTGAAGATGCTTCATCCAACCTTTCTTGCTTGTCCTTTGCTTTCCTTATCCTTCCTTTACCTTCATTTTCTTGATTTCTTGATTTCTACTCTTGGTTCTCTTCTCTCTATGAAACTAATTCCAAAGCCAAAACTAACAAAAAGCTATGAACTGGTCCTCAAAAGCCTTTTTATCGTTGAGGCCTCTATTTTCTTCATTTTTCCTCTATATTCCTTCAATTTTATTCTCATCAAAATCTGTGACCCTTCAACTCCCTTTTCTGCTATTTTCCTTTATTTTCATAAATAAATGTCATTTAATGCCTCTTTTCCTTTGCCAATTTCCTTACCCATAATAAACCGAAAGTGTCACTCACTAGGATGTTTTTCTCAACATTCAACTTGGAATATGTATCCCATGATCTCAGTTTTATTTTTCCTTTATTAAGATTATTTACGTGAATTTTCAACCCAAGGTTTTCACATATAAATAAACATTCTTAATTGAATGCTCACCTTTAGAATTCTTAATGGACTTTTATATTTATTAGATTAGAAAATGTTTTATATTAGAAATGTATGCTCGTGGTAAAAAGGTAACACAAAAGAGTACACAATTAATAAATTATAGCTATTCATCATAATGTCTGTCCAAAACCACTAGAAAAAGTCCATTGTAAATTATATTTAAAAAAAATTAAAAAAAAATATTTTTACAATTTTAATTTTAAAATTAATAAATTACACAATTCTAAATACATATTTTCAAGTGTAAAATTGTTTCCGCTTGAAAAAAGCATGTAAAAACATTTGTGAATCTTACCAATCATATAAAATTCCAACAAGAATAATACACAACAATATAATTAGCGAAACAAAGAAAACAAAAACATACAATAATAGTATAAATGATGAAATAACACTAGTACATATCACTCTTTGTTGTCATCACCCTGATTATCTTCCTTGCTTGGCATGATGAAGCTATTATTCTCAAAAATATATTTTTATCTGAGGTCGTGTCATAATGTGAACCACTAATACCTATCCAACACATTTGGGTAAAAAAACACTTGCTATTGTAGTGTTTGGGAAAAACACAAGGTTCCCAAGCTTCATGCCACATCTTTCTATGGTTGATAGATATCAACCCACTATCACGATCTTCCTTTACATTATTTCCATCAAAGGTGTCCCACCACTTGCACTTAAAAATAACACAAATTTGGAATGAGGAGAAGTCCACTTCAATGATCTCTTGTATCTTTTCCACATAATCTTAAGTCCCTTGTATTAAGTTTTCATCATGGCGGCTAGCATGAATAGATTGGTCAAACTCAACTTCTACTCCACAGTCTTGTGTCATGCATCCATCATCAACATCAGTCATGTAAAAATGATGTCCATATGCCCACATAGATGGGAGAAAATCCACTCATGAAAGGTGAAAAAATCTAATAACTTGAACAGAATTAAAATATAAAATATAGACGTTATGATTCAAAGGTGAATTATAAAGTTAAAAATGTATATAAATATATTATTATCGAGTTGCTTCATCCAATCCATATTTTTAGCACATCCTCATCAGCACACGAGTGATGATGAGATCCACTATATTTCTCTCTGACTTGATTAACAACGCAATTGTTAGGGAATGCCATTTGAATATTTTATTTTAAATTATTAGGATAAGGCACACTTATACTATTCAACCATCTAAATTCTTTCTTATATTTGTTACATTTCCTCCTCTTACGTTTGTACAATGTGACCCATGGATGTGTCGCTTCCAAATTGTAAAGAACGAATTTGTTGATAGCTTCAATTTCTAAATTTGTTGATGAAATAAAACCAACATAAAGTATCTATGAGAACAAAATATGCATTAACATGAAGTTCAATGTGATTAATTACTATGTAGAAATTTGACAAATGATAAGCCACCCACTCTTTATAATGCACCTTTTTCCATTTGTTTCGAGAAGCTCCCCTTCTCTTTTGTCTTCATCCATTTCATCATCCAAAATCACAACACATAGTGCCTTTTTGATCTATTTGGTGTACTCATTGGAATAGTAGAAATACTTATATGATATGTACCCCTCTCCCATAGACCCCTCGGGGTTTTCCCTTTTTTGGAAAAAATCTTTCACTTTCTTCACGTACCTCTCCAAGAAGAACATCAAACAATAAGAAACCACCCTAACTGATTCAATCTCATCTAATAGGTGACTTAGAAGATTAAACTACAAGTCCTTGAAACTCATCACCAATTCCTTTTCAAACATAAAAATAATCTCAGCTATCTCTTGATGC
>APFE030201346.1:0-12020 GCA_000404065.3 Pinus taeda
TTGAAGAAGCCAAGTACACATCCCCACCTTCATTTGAGGTGGTTTTCGCCTCCGTAGAAGGAGCATCATCAGATCCCTTTCCTTTATCAGGAGCTTTAGATTTACAGTCCCTTTTGTAGTACCCTTCCTTTCCGCATTTCCAACGCACCACCTTTACAGGTTTTCCTGGAGATTTAGATCTCTCTCTAGATTTAGATCTTCCACTCGATGAATTATTTTTGTTTCTGTTCTGGGACCATCCTCATACAGACAAGGCATCACCATTCTGGCTCTCCATACTTTTCTGTCTCATCTCCTCCGTCGGCAAGGCTAAGACTATTTCATCAAACTGGAAGGTAGTTGCATTGCTACCTATTACAATAACTAGACTATCCCACGAATCTAGTAGAGAACACAACAAACTGATGCACTTATCTTCATCTGAAATTTTAATATCAACAGATGCTAACTCACTTACCATAGTATTAAATGTGTTCAGATACTCTGTCACTAAGTCTCCATTTTTCATCCTCGGGTTATACAACTTTTTTCCGCAGGAATAGTTTATTCACCAAAGACTTAGATTGGTACAAAGTACCTAACTTGTCCCACAAAGCCTTTGCCGTAGCTTCCCCTGATGCATTCAACAATACTGAATCTGAGACACACAGTCATATTTTTCTCTTTGCCTTCCGATCCAACTTCTTCCATTCTTCATCGGACACCCCCGTTGGTTTAGTACCCAGATCTACTGCAGTCTACTGATCTTTATGCACCAACAGACCCTCCATCTTGAGTTTCCACAACTCAAAACTCTGACCATTAAATTTCTCGATGTCTATCTTTCCACTGCTCCCCATCTTCTTTCACCACTAGAATCGATCTCGCAGATATCCCACTGAACAATGTCTACCACAGGCCCGAGCGAAACCCCTTAGGGACAAAGGCGTCCCCTTGAAGCCAAATTTGCTCTGATACCAAATGTAGGTTTTAACCCCATATGGAAATTACCTGCATATGAATTCTAAAACACATCAAATAAAAAATACGAGAGCATAACACATAAAACATATATACACAGAGATTTTCCCCTGGATACCAAAACCAGGACTACCAGCTTGATTTTTCATTATGTTCCTTTCAATTTTATAATACATATTTATACGTGCCGAAGCATCCAATACCATCGACTGAAAACCATCACATCCAAAAAACATGTGCGAAAATCATGCACAAAACCCTAGGTGGGTATGCCCAACCTAACATAGGGTCCAAAATCAAAATTTTATGGGGCGCTGCCCCGGACCCCATAAAGTGGGGTTACAGGTACACCTCAAACCACCTGTAACCCCCCCCCACTGCTAGACAATCGGTGCAACGAAGGGGGGCTCCGCCCCCCCTCTAACCCCCCGATTAACTGCATGGGCCAGTCGTGGAAAGAATATAACACAACCCAACAACATCAATTGATGCTAAATGAGACAAGAATAATTACTTTGGAAATAGTTTAGAATAATGGGGCAAAATTACCTAGGATAAATATGACATATGAGTGAAAGGTTGATATAAGAAGAAGAGAGTAGGATGATCCCTTAAACAATAGAAGGCATGACACTAGGAACAATGGGAATCTTAGACTCAAGAATGCTGGTAGGAGGTAAACACAAAGATGCAGGGACATCTGGGTATCAGTGAAAGAAACATAGAATGGTAGATTTCACAGGGAAGTTGACACAAAAGACGAATATGTTGAGAAGGTACGATGTTTAAGGGATTGACAAGATACTGCTGCAAAAAAATCCTTCAAAATATAGATAGTGTAACCACCATTCTATCCAAAATTTTCCTAATTTGTTTATGTTTAATGAGTCCAAAAATGATAAAATGAATAATCTTTTCATATTTAGAGAGTCTGAAAAGATAATAAAGATGAATATAAGAGGTTCCTTTGTCATGGTTGATGACTGGGTGCGAAAAATGGTTAATATTATACCTAACAAAGTTCCTTTTTCGTATGCAGTCCATTGATTCCGATAAAGTGATAACCTATACATAATAGACGTCGACCTCATTTTGTTAGGAGTACAAGGGGAATGGAGTAAACTCGATATTCTTCATAAAAATTAAAACAAGTCCAATGAAGAAAACTCGTAGTATTATTTTCATTTTAAAGAGCGAGAAAAAGAGAGGAACTAAGTATGGGGATTTACGCAGTGCATTATATTAGATATCAAAAAGAGTCAAGGGATCTCTACTTGAATGGTTCATGAGGCACACTACTTGCTAAGCTTTTGCAAATGGGGTAGCAAGCTAAGTGGGCTTGATTGTGGGGAAAAACTCCACAGTTAAGTGCGCTTGAGCCAGAGGAGATCTGGGATGGGTGACCTCCTGGGAAGTCCTGGTTACTGGGTGTAAGCCCCGGAAGTGATGATTGATGCTATGTGATTCGTTCTCCAATTTTCACTAGTTTCAATCCCACTTCTTCACCCCTGTGAGCATCACCCGACCCAATGAGTGCTAAGTGAACTATTAAAAAAAATCATGAGAAATTAGTCACTTACGACGCAATGAGTGCTAAGTGAACTATTCACAAAAATCATGAGAAATTAGTCAGTTACGACTACCTCTCATGGAAATGGTCATACGTGAATGACTGACTTAACACAGTTGAATCCCAAAATGAAAAGAGAGAAACATTATCACTCAAATCTATTTCATAGTCGTTTTACAAGCCCAAAATAGGTAGCTAAGTGTTTTTTCATTTAATGAGAAATAAAATGTCCCTAAAATGAATATTCTCATTCTAAGACATTGTTGGTTAATTTTGCAAACAATCACTTAAAACAACATCAGATTATATAAAAGAATTTTCAAAAATAGTTATTCGGAGTGTCAGAAACAAAAATGTGGAAACATTACTCATAAACATAAAAGCTGGGTTGAGGCATACCTCCATAGTGTTATAAGAAGGAAATTAGGTCCGAATTTTCACTAAGTTGAGTTGGTGAGAGCACTTTGGAGGAGAAAAATGAGCAGATGTTCTACAAGCGATTATGAGTAGACTAGGCAACCATTCAACTTCCCGTTAGTTCCAAGTAAGGGCATTGATACTAAGCTAGCATTTGATTCCATAAAATTTAATTTTCACTGGTTATTTTAAGTTTCTAGGCTTTCCCTAGATGTCTTGTTTGGATAACGTAGTCACATAGGCTGATGGGACACGTTAGCATGCCCTATGGGGTAAAAGGTTGTTGTGTTAAGTGGCCAAGTGCAAGGAAAAGTCAATTTTCTCCTTTTACAGGGCTACACAACTGGAAAAAACTAAGGGTTTCTACTATGTAAGAATCAATTGATCAAAATGAGCCTTTGGAGAGAAAGAGCCTATGAGCAAGAGGAATTTCAAATGTTAAATGATTTAGAATGCTTGGCTATTCAAAGATGATGCGGTTTTCTTATATATGTTATACTTGATCTAATGAAGGGTCAAGAGAATCTCTTGAGTTTGATAATGCAACAATGGGATTTGTTGGCATTATGTTTCTAGTATGGCTATATGTTATAGATGTTGTACTTGATGGCAACACCCGTGGCAAGGCTCTCAATATGTTGAAAATTAAGAAGTACGCAAGAGAACAGATCAGAAGAGGCGTACCTGCAGGTACACCATGAAGGGGACCGCGGCCAGACACGCAGGTCAGCTGTTTAGGAGGTGCGTACCCCCAGTGCACTCACTTCAAGGCAGAGAAAAGCACACGTGGGGTTTCTTATGTTTAATATTTGGTATTTAGCCTACGGTATTTGTGTTATTATGGTTTTGGCTCGCGGTATTGATCCATGATTTTAGGAGGAGCTTGCCTATATAAAGCAAAGGAGATCCCTTGGCTAAGCATCTTTTGTAAATTGAATATCTTAAGATCTAAAATATTGGGTTATTGTTTCAAAAGCTTGATCTATATGAAAGTGAAGTGGAAAGTGAACCTGTGAAGGGTGATCTCTCGAGCGCATGATCAGATCTGGGCATCCAACTAACTGTAGCACACTGGTGATCTGCAAATTCGGCCCTAATCAGAAGTACGCAGGTGTTTAACGGTGCCTCTGCGTGGGTACACAGAGCAGAAACAGGCAAACAGCGTGGGTACGCAGAGTAAAAGAAGGGTGACTGCGTGGGTACGCTGAAGCAGAAGAAGAAGGGCTGCGTGGGTTTGCAGTGCAACAGTGGTTCAGGTGTGTACGCACAGTAAAAGTATGTGGCACGATAGTCTTTCTGAGTGTGTGACTACAGTGGCAGTACGCGGCGCAATAGTGTATCTGGGTGCGTACTGTACGCAGCGCGAAAGAAGAAGCAGTGCGTGGGCATGCGGCACAGCAGAAGGAACTCTATGGGTATACGTAGGGAAGTAGAAGGTCAAGTGCGTAGCGACGCAGGCCAGAGAAAAGAAGATTGCGTATCTGTCTCATGACTTTTTGTTGACTAAGTTTTTCTGTTAATAAGGTGTTCTGGGTTTAGTTCTGTTTTGTTGATCTGGTTACTACTGTTGACTGTGAAATCTACATGTACTTGATGATCATTTGATGTTTATGAAAAGTGGTCCTTGTAAGAAAAGAAGTAGGGGGTTGTTGCTCCCTTCCAGGAGAGACTGGAAAACGAGAGAGAGTTGTAGCTCTCTGCAGGTTGCAGCCTACGTACTGGCAAAGGACTGCAGCCAAGTACAAGACCATTGGTAAAAGGAGTTTCTAATTGAAAGAAAATAGAGACATATTGCAGCAGGTGGTTTTCACCCACATTGGGTTTCCACCTTATATCTGGTGTTCTTTGATGTGACTATCTATTTTTCTTATTCATGCTCATTATTTTATGGTACTGATATGCAAAAATAATTCAAAGTGTAAATAAGGAAGATTTGTTAAAAGAACTAGAAAATACTGATTCACCTCCCCCTCTGAGTATTATTTTCAACAATTGGTATCAGATTAGGTCCTTCGGAGAAGCTTGATCGCTTAAAGGAAGATCATTCATCATGAGCAACTACGAGAGGGAAGCATCAGTCAGGCCACCAATTTTTTATGGGACAAACTTCAATTATTGGAAGGTAAGAGTTACTGCATATCTTCAATCTCTTGGTACAAAAGTTTGGGATATCATAGAGACAGGCTACACTTTTCCTTCAGCTACTCCTATAGATGCGGCCGAAAAGAACAAATATGAAACAAATGCTAAAGCAGTTAATACTCTGCTGGGATGCTTATCTCAAACAGAGTTTGTGAAGGTTATGCAATATAAATCAGCAA
This sequence comes from Pinus taeda, assembly GCA_000404065.3. NCBI lineage: Eukaryota > Viridiplantae > Streptophyta > Pinopsida > Pinales > Pinaceae > Pinus > Pinus taeda. Next base: position 5,269 of record APFE030201346.1, read on the forward strand.
AAGAAATATGGGACAAGATTGTCTTGAGCTACGAAGGAGATGAACACGTAAAGCGTGCTAAACTTCAAACTCTCAGGATTCAGTATGAGAATCTCAGGATGTATAATGAAAGTGTGGCTAACTATTTTCTTCGGGTAGATGAAGTTGTTAATTGTATGAAAAATCTAGGTGAAGAAATAAAAGAGGCTATTGTGGTTGAAAAGGTTCTAAGGTCATTGTCCCCCAAGTTTGAATCTAAAGTATCAGCAATAGAGGAAAAAGAAAATCTACGAATTCTTACTATGTCTCAGCTACATGGAATTCTAACTGCTTATGAAATGAGAAAGGGAGGTCCATCAGATAGAAGAGAAGCTGCTTTCAAGGCATCAGGCAAAGGAGATTATTATGAAGCAAGCCACGTCCCAGAAGAAGAGGAAGAAGAATCAAACTTTGTCAGAAATCTTAAAAGGGGTTCTGGAAGGTTAAGAGGTAAGTTGCCTTTTAAATGCTTTGCTTGTGGAAGAGTAGGTCATTACGCTGCAAAATGTCCTTATAAGGATAAAGGAAATGAACCTGCTAGATGGAACAAGAAACAGGGTGCAAATAAGAAAAGCTACTACACTCATGAAGATAGTGATGGTCTATCAAACAGTGATGAAGATGAACAAGGTAATGAATATAAACTATTAATGGCATTTGAAGATGATGATTATATGGATGCTATAGATGTGGATAACCCTTTTGAAGAAATTACTAGACTCAAGAGATGTATAAAAGAAAGGAATATGATCATTGATACTCTACAATTTCAAATTGATGAAAAGGAAAAAGAGTTTGAAAAGTTAGAAGGTGAAATTGTTGCTCGTAGAAAAGAGATTAAGAAAACAAAAGCTATTAATCTTATGTTTGTCAAAGGATCTGAAACTCTGGATGAGATTATCAATGTACAACGTTCTCCTCTAAACAAGACAGGTCTGGGCTATAATGGAGAAACTTCTCAAGCATCCACTTCAAAAAGTTATCTTGATTCAGTAAAAAGAAATGAGAAAAAGCACAATGGAGACTATCAGGTAAAGCAGGGACAAATTGCAAACAAAGACTATCAGGGACAATCTGTTTTAAGAGTCTACAACCAGCCACAGGTAAAGTCTTCTCAATTTGGTTCAAGAATGAATAACAATAGAAATTACAATCACTTGGCCGGTAGATTTGATAACCACAGAAGTTTCTTCAATGGACAATGTTTTTCTTGTCATAACTTTGGTCACAAAGCAGCTCAATGTGTTGCATATAAGACAATCATGACTAGAGAAGCTCAAAAACAAAGAAGTATGACCGGGATTACAAAAAGGACCTACAACAACTTTTTGGCTCTTGAAAATGAAGTTGAATGTTCTATTTGCAATAACTTTGGTCATGAAGATTCTGAATGCAGGAGCAGGTTTCAGCAGAAAAAGGAACAAGCCTCAAGCACCAAAACATGGAGAATAAAGGAACCACAAACAGAAAGATGTGGGATAGCATTTTATGCAGAGGGACAAGAAAATCTATGGTACATTGACAGTGGATGTTCGAAGCATATGACAGGTGAGAAAGAAAAACTTGAGTCTTACTCTGCTCTAGAAAAGGGAAAGAAAGTTTCTTTTGGAAATGATACTCCTGCAACTATAAAAGGAAAAGGCATTGCTCGGTTAAAAGAAAAGGTCAAGGCTGGAAATGTTTTGTATGTTGATGGATTGAAGCATAATCTTCTAAGTGTCAGCCAGATGTGTGATCAAATAACCGAGGTAATATTCAGGTCAAATGGATGTCTTGTTCGTGATCTTGATACAGGTAAAACAATGATCAAAGGCAAAATAACTCCAAATAATCTGTACATATTTGAAGAAGAACAACAACAATGCTATCTGAGCAAGGATGTTGAGCATTGTTTATGGCATCGAAGGTTGGGGCATCTAAGATTTTCACAAATAAGGAAAGCATGCAAATACCAGGCACCAACCGAGCCACTGAGACACAAAAATTAAAATTAATTCCCAACCACTGGAACAAAAAGCTCGAAATTCTTTGGCACACCGAGACAACACAAAAAGCACATGACCCCAACAGCCGACCCCTCAAAGCCATCCGACAAGAGCTCAAAATTCGTCGGTGCCCATGTAAACCCACACAGTGCAAGACCCCAACAATAGAGCCGTTGATCCCTCACATCGATCCCACAAACATGAAATTTCATTCGAAAAAAAATTAGAACCATTACTGTTGAGATTTGTTTCCATACTCTGAGCATTTATCGAGGATTCCAGGTGAACACTGGTGGATATATGTTGGTTCTATCACATATAACTGCCAAGTGAATACGGGTTCTTGTGGATATATTTTGGTTCTATCACATATATCTAATTCTAACTATTACATAACTAATTGCAGAGGTTTTGAATTTAATGGTAGAGATTATTTTGATCGTCTAACATTTAAATCAAAGGCCCACAAAACTACAAGTGGCATGGAAGGAGAGTTCATTTCAGAGGGAAACGCCTTACGGTGTAATTATTTTTATTTTCACAATAAATATACGAAGTATATCCTTTCTTAATTTTTTTTTTATCGTTAAGAGGGTCAATCTTTATTTTATAAATTGAAATAAATTAATTTTTTCTTATTGTTAACATGGTCAATATTTATTTTGTATAGATAAGAATAATAATTATTTTAATTTTAGTTTAAAATGGACGAATTGTTTCTGTGAAAACCTACTTTTCTATTGATTATTCACAATAATTAGTTGAATATTATGAATAAAAAGTTGGTTTTTATGAGACAAGACGTTAGCTTTATCCTCACAAACATTCTCCTTCATTTGAATTGAGGATTTGTTAATGGTGACCAGGGTGCTATAAGAAGAGAACTGTCTTGGGTAGCTGCTTTTCATCAAAAAAGAGATTAACTCTATCCTCACAAACATTTTCCTTTATTTGAAATTAAGGTTTTGTTAATGGTGACGAGGGAGTGCTATAAGAAGAGAATTGTCTTGTGTAGCTTGTGATACAGAAGCTTTATAAGAAGGGCACTGTCTTTAGTAGCTTCTGATACATAAGCTCTATAAGAAGATAATTATCTTGGGTAGCTTATGATATAGAAGCTTTGTAAGTCTATCGTTGGAAATAGGATATCGGAAATCATTCGCAAGAAATGGGTGATGTTGGTAGGTCAACTGCTGGAGAAGCTTTGAACGGTGCTCCAAGGATTTGTGTAAGGGTTGGTAAAGGTCAAGCTATAGATCCTCATGGTGTAGCTGAATGGGTGAGAAAATATTTTATTTTTTGTTGTGAAACTCCTTTTCTGTTTCAAATCTTTTAGTACTCTCAAGACGGTCTTGACCATTTTTCTAATTATTAGGCAGGAACATAGAAAGAGAATTGGACAAAACTTGAAAGTGTTGTAGGAGCTTGTTCCAATGCTAATAAGGTATAGTAAAAGAGGCATTGCTAAATGAGGTATAGAAAAAGAGGCATTTATATAATGTTTGGGTATGGAGGTTGGAGGGTCTAGCAGGGTCATGGTCCTAGACCCTATTTTTTTAATAAAAAATTTGATATGAGTTTTCAGATTCTGGTGGAGGTGGTGGGTGTCATGGCCCACCACTTGTGTAATATATTTTTTTCTTAGTAAATAATAGAAAATTTTTGAATTTGTCTAATATAGGGGATATTAGATAAATTAACAATCCAACAAATTCATCTTCTTTCAACAGCTAGGTTTCGTGCCTTAGAGTCTGTCAAATTGTGGGACACTTAATCTTGGCCCACAACCCAACTTTGTCCCAAACTTTGACTTGCTTGTTTTGCCTCATACAAGCTTGGATTGATGAACCGTTCACACTGTTGCGATCGAGATGACAAGATCTACACTTTTTTCTTTGTTTCAAAGCATTCTGATCATTTTTATTTTAGAGATTCCATAAGCCGTCATTGTCTGGTGCATGTCCCTAGAGCCACCCGGATCACTTTTTGGCATGGAAGTCCAAAAAATGACTGAGTGTGGCTCCCCTTGTTCATTTAGTTCTTCTAGTACAAATGGGAACTTGCCTGCTTGATAAAATAGAAACATATACATAAGAATAGAGGCATATTTTAACATTCCTTTTGTTTGAATCTTAAGGAATTGTTCATGAATTGTGTCATGAAGGAACTAACTAAAATTGAATTACTGAAGCATTTTCTTCATTCAAGAAAATGGATAGAAAACCTAAAATAGGTTCATCTACCCATTCATCCGAATAATACCCTAGTAAACATGAGAGTACGGAAATGATTTGATTAGCTTTGTATGGAAAAGTGGAGGAGGGATATGGTGGATTATTTTTTGGGAGGTGGAAATATTCAAATAGGAAGATTTTGAAAATCTTGGATCTCTGGGAAAAGGTCAACTTCTAATATAATTCATTCAAGGATTCCATTGAGAAAGGAATAGTGGAATCATTTTGAGGGATCTGCAACATTTGTTTAATTGACTGAGGGGTGATTTTAAATAGAATCTCACCATTGTCGGCCACATTGGCTCTCTAGTTTAGCAAGTAACAATCTCGGCATTTGAGGACAAATTTGGGGAAGTGATGCGTTTAGGGAAACATGTAGATGGGTACATTAGATTCCCAAAGGAAAATTTCATTTCTCTCTGGTTGAGGAAGATGTCTTTGAGCTAGTTGTGTAATTCGAGTAAATCAAATTCACACTTAGGCTCTTAGATTTTTATAGTCTCTGTCAGCGAAGTAGAAGTTATCAAGGTCAACTGATGGGCAATCATAGGATTTTCATTATTAAAATTGGTTTTTCTCTTGCGAGCCATGTTGGGAATTTTGAAACAATTTGGAAAAGGTTGAAGAGTTGTGCAATTTTCTTGAGAAAAGTTTGACAATGGAGGTTCGTGATGATGGTGAAGCTGCTACCTACTGCACCCTAAGTAATTATTTGTTAAATGTGCAGGGCGATTAGGAGGTTAAATGGTAACTTAGATGAAGATTAAATGCATAACGTGTAACGAAAACAATTAGACATGTGTCGTGGAGGGATTAGTGGTGTAGGTGTAGGGAACCGTTGGTTGGAAGGAGAGGGTTAAGTAGTTTTTGGAGGGGTGGAGGGTGGTATATGGTATTCAGATGGGGGTTGCGGAAGAATGAGAGGGTGACAAATAAGGTGGGATCAAGATGAGTGAAACTACATTTTCGGACCCCCACTTCGCTAGTAAAGTTAGGAAGGGTGGGGGGGACCAAAAAGAATTGCGGACTATGGATTACCAATGCAAAGGACACACAGATTAGATTGAGCCCACCATTTATCCTCTAGATGACATAACATGTTGTCATTTCTCACTTTTGTTTATAGCTGCCAATAGTTAGAACAAATCTTATATCTATTTAAAGCATGAATAATAAAATTTTAATCTTTTTGATCCTAATTTTTTAAAGAAAGGCCTATCTACAAACCAAGGGTACATTTAAATGTGCAAACCCTTCTTATTTTCCTTTGGAGGATATATTTATCCTAATCTAATTTCTAACCTTAAAAGTTAAATTATTAATCCAACTTAAACAATTGGATCAATTTCTTCACCTATCTACCTAATTTTAACCAAATTTAAACAATTTGGTTAAATTATTCTCTAGTCGAACAACAAAAATTCAAATGTGTTTGACCATGATTATATTGTATGATTCAAACAAATATCTGTGATTGTGGAATTTAAAACAAGATGCACACAATTCCTAATTTATTTTTCAAAACAAAACTAGTTTTCTCCTAGTGGCATTTGAATTTGCATAACTTTCACTCTTATTCCTTTCATGGGGTTCTTTTCATCTTTTTTTTTTTTAATTCCTTAATTCTATTTTTATATATATACCCTCCTTTAATTTTTTATTTTTATTTTTTTCTTTTTGGAAAACATTTGCAACATGCAATATTATTTACAGTTTGATATACTGAAAGAAAATATTCCATCATCATTTCATCCTATCAATCATAGGACCATAACAGAAATATTTAGGTATGGACATCCACTATCAGTTCAACTCGAACTATAGCATTCAGAAAAGGATTATAGGATGTTGAAAATATTACTATGGGATTCAAAAATATTGTAAGATGACTAATCTTTGGGTTTCGAGTAAAAGAAGTTCCCTTTGGAGACTCTCGTCACCCCTATTATTTTATATGGATGTGAGGTGTGGTGCTGCAGTATATCTAGAGATACATGGAGAAATATTGAAATGATAAAAAAGCAATTCATAACCTATAACCTCTAGATTAAAGGTAATATTGTATACCCTATTCTCCTAATTGAGGGTAGACTTTCCCGTATTGAATGCATGACTATTCTTAGGTATTTGACGTATAAGAATAAGTCGTACAACATGGAAGCCAAGAGACTCCCAAAAATTTCTTATAACTCTAGCCAAAGGCGCCTTTGACTCAATCGAGGGTAACATAAGGATGCCAAGTCCTAGATCCATCATTGGGAGATAAACGATGAGATCATCTTGGGGAATGAGGATAATATTAGTAACATCATTACTTCCAAATTCAAGGATAATTTGTGGAGTGATAAGGAGTTAGGGGAAAAAAGAAAGTTAAGATTGTTGCCATTATGATACATATGTTGTACTTGATGGCAACCCACTCATCTCAGATGATAAATTATAGTGCAGCAAAGTTCACGCACTTCCATGAAGATAAAAGTTTATTTCATGTAGAGAAAAGTTCACACACTTTTAT
>APFE030201351.1:0-14958 GCA_000404065.3 Pinus taeda
CTGCAGGAGGCGCCGTAGGAAATGCCGCAGGAGGCGCCGCAGGAGACGCTGCAGAAGGTGTTCTGGGTTTAGTTTTCTGTTATTGTGGATCTGGTTATCTGGGTGACTTACTGTACTTGATGATCATTTGATATTTATGGATCCAGTTTGAAAATTTATGAAAAGTGGTCCTTGAAAGAAAAGAAGTAGGGGGTTGTAGCTCCCTTCCAGGAGAGACTGGAAAACGAGAGAGAGTTGTTGCTCTCTGCAGGTTGCAGCCTGCGTACTGGTAAAGGACTGCACCAGTACAAGACCATTGTAAAAGGAGTTTCTAATTTGAAAGAAGATAGAGACATATTGCAGCAGGTGGTTTTCACCCACATTGGGTTTCCACTTTATATATGGTGTTCTTTGATGTGACTGTCTGTTTTTCTTGCTCATTATTTTATGGTACTGATATGAAAAAATAATTCAAAGTGTAAATAAGGAATATTTGGTAAAATAACTAGATAATACTGATTCACCCCCCCTCTCAGTATTATTTTCAACACTAAGTGGCATTGAGTCACCAAAACTATGGATGCTAGTTTCATCTGATACAATCCATGGATCAGACCGAATAGTAGAAGTTGATATCACATTGACATAAGAAACCAAAGATGAGTTATCGAGAAGCAAAGTAGGAGGAAGTGAAAAGGTTCCCATGAACGAGGAATCCTTTAGCAGTCCAAGCTTGACATGTTGATAAGAATGTAGATTTTCCCCTACAAGAGGGACACTTCCAGTAACATGAGAATCAGAGGCGAAAAAGGTGAGTTGGTTAATGGCCACAATATTGCCCTTAAGAGGAAAGGTGATCATCCATAAATAAGTCAAAACGACAGCGGCCATGGAGTAAACCCCCGTGTGACCCAATATAAGATTATAATCAAGAGGTTTTTCAATAAATTCCACTTCATGGATACATTTTTCCCCCTAATTCTGCTTGTAAGGAATTGAGAATACCACAAGGTTTGTATGTTCTCCCATTAAAAGCTTTCAATGTGGTAGGTGCCTGACTCAGTTGAGGTGAACCAATCACTTTCCAGCACGAGATACACATGATGTAGGTCGAGGCTCCCTCATCCACGATAGAATGATGAATGTTCTTACCACGGACGAAAAGTTGAATGATAAAGGGCAATTGATTTGGAAGGTGAGGGGTATAGTTTTCAAAACTAAAAAAAACTAGGTTGGAATCCAAAGGATCGACACATCTAGTAGCTGAAAGAAAATCCTTCCTCTGGGTGGGGCAGTTTTACAACACCTCAAGGGTTAGCATAGTTGATGGAAACTGAGCCAAGTCTTCAACTACGTTATAATTTTGAGAAGACCAACGCGAGGGTTGAAAGTAGACTTATGAATAATTCCCTTCAGAGGCTTGATATCCAACTCCGTAGGAATCATTGGTGGAGAAGGATCGAATGGAGGTGATGTTGAATTGGAAGGTTGATCAGTAGCCTAACCATTCGAGGAATTTTCATTAGCATAGTCCTTGTTTTGAGTAGCTAGGATAACATCATATTTATGCTTTGTGGAGGAAATCGTTAAAACCGTGTTAGAGGAAGATGGGTCCCGAGCAACGATATGGGTCTCCTGATTAGGAATCGTGTCAATCAACATTGTGGGAGAAGTAGAGGATTTTAGAAACTAATTCACTTTCGAGCGATGACGATAGTCGAGAGTGAAGTGCTCCTCGTTTCAAATCAAGCATGGGTAGTGAGGCTTTCATTTCTCATCAGAGGACTAATTTGTTTTTTAATCCTGTGGTGAAGAATATTTCTTCCTTTTACCTTTTCCTTTCTTCTTGCTTCATGGCTTTTATTGAGATTTTCGTTTGTTAGATGAAACAACATTTATCTTGGAAGAAGAAGCCACAGGAGGATTGGATGAAGAGTTTTGGGCAGAAGAAGTGAGAGAAGCACCAGATGGTTTTCTCATTGTCTATGAACTGGTAGAGCTAATGATGCCATAAATAGAATGATATTATCTACCGAGAGTGGGAGGAACAACATTTTAAGGTCTTGGAGCATTTGGTATCTTTTCATAGAGCATGCTAGATTGGGTATAGATGAGGTCCAAAATATTGAGCACGAGAAATTTATTGCTTTGCAGTCACGACTTTGCCTTTGGCTACATCCTCTGTGATAGATGAAAATAGGGATTTAATGAACCATTCCACTAACAATTGATCCAGAGCATAGGTCTTAACCAACCAACGACAACGCTGCCACTCATGAATGTGATCTGAAATGTGGGTGCCCTTAGTTTTTTTAAACTTGGTTAGAAGTTCTGTTCTAGTTTCATACCGGATGGGTAACTGGAAATGCGTAAGGGAGGTGGTAGTGAAGGAACTAAAATCATGAAACGAATCTCTATGTAACTCAATGTACCATTTAGCTACAGTACGTGTAAGAGTATGTTGGAAAATATGCAATCGTATGGAATCATCATTAGGGGAGTTCGAAGAAAACCAAAGATGATACGTCATGACATGGGTCGACTGGCCTTCTCTAGGATTCCCATTGAACTTTGGGATATCAGAAGGAAATTTGGTAGGAATTATCGGCCACCAAGGTGAATGAGCGATGGGATCAATGTTAAGTCGAGTCAAATCTAGCAATTCAAGATTCATCACAAAAGGTAATTATTGGTTAAAATCCGGTGGATGATAGCCTGGATAAGAAGGAATAGCCTGAGAAATATGTACTTGCGTTCTTGTATAAGGAGGGTTATGATAAAGGTGAACCTGTGCACCAAAATAAGGAGGATTCTGGTAACCAACATCCACATAACCTTGTTGATCAACTCTAGGATGACCCTCCAAAGGCTGGAATGGTTGGGTTTGGATATGTTGGCCTTGAAAAGGAACTTGAGGAACACCCTAATAAGGTATATATTGTTTCCCTGCGATATTTTTCATCATCCCAGCATAAGGTTGGTTTGATTGGGGTTGTGTCATATTATACATAGTCTATCCTACCAGAATGTGAGGAGTACCTTGCCCAAGTGGTTGAGACTGTAAGGTACCTTATAAAGGCTAGGTAAGTGGAACCTATGGGGTACCAAATATTAATGGAATAGGTTGTGATGCAATAACAACCTGTAAAGGTTGACTTACATGTATTTGAGCTTGTTGAGGTACACATTTATGAGTAGGAATTTAAGATGAAGATGACACAAGTTGAGGATTCAACAATCGGTCCCAAAATGAACCAGGTTGGACAAGAAATGTAGGTTGCCAAACACTGGTAGCCATCCAAGGATAAGGAGGATTATAACAAGGTTGATTACCAACTTGATGTATACCAAAAATAGGTTCCCCCCCACCATAGGAGGAGGGGATGATGGAGACAACTACAACCCAGATGGAGGGCACCCAACATAAAGAGAGTTAGGTTGTTGAAGATAACCTTGCCCACTAACATAAGGGGCAACCTATTGTCCAATTTTAGGTGTATATGGAGGGGAAGGAGTGGGTTTATTAGTGTTCATAAGAGAAGTTCCAGATGGAATTTTAGAAATGGATGACATGGGAGAGGTCTAGGGACTGGAAGCTACACCAGAGAAGGTATCAGATAAAGACTGATGACCAGGTGGGATGGACATGCCACCATACAGATGTGCCTTTTTTGATGTTGCAAACATGGATGAGGAAGAAAAATTTGATGTATCAACCATAGTGGTGGACATGGGTTGGGAGGTCGAATCAGATCCAATCATGGTTAACAATCCCAATGAATATTACCCCGAGAAATCCATGAATGAGTCAAAATAATTAGGTAAAGGAGTTTGTGGCGGAGTTTAAAGCGGAGGAAGAGGATCAATGTGATAAAATAGAAGTCCACTCTAATGAACAAGAGTAGAGGGATGAGGCTCTTCTTCTAGAATCTCTTCAATACTCACAAGTCTATATGGAAGAGGTTCATCGTCGGGTTCAAGATATACGGTTGGAGGTTTGTTTGAGACAAAGGAAGAGAAAGGGAAGGAATTGAAGTTACAGGTGAAAATTGTTGAGGTTCCTCAGGTATAACAACCTCAGGAAGTAAAGTATTTGACTAAGGAAAGTCACATACAATAACTTCAGGCAGTAAGGTTTCAGGGGCTTATGTTCCGATTGTGTCAAATTCATCATCAAGAATGGAGGTGATCTCAGGCTCAGTACTAAAAGGTAAAGATGATTCTGGTTGATAAAATTCAAGAGGAGGACCAGAAGTAGTTCCTGAATTTACTGATTCAATAGTTTGTGTCTTCTTATGCTTCTGACGAAATCTAGGTGTACCCTCTAGTGGAAGAGGAGGCTTATTTTTCATTCTACGTGAGCAACACAGTGGGGGTATTTTTTTCTTCCATGTTTGATAATAAATTTTAGAAATTAATGCAAAAATAAATAAAAAAGAGGGTAATATAGGAATAAAGGGTTACCAAGCAACCATGAACTACAATATACACCTTTCCGAACCAAGGATTTAACATACTTGCAGGAAATATCCCTGAATGTTGTTTTTGGTGTATCACGTACACAATGCATCTGACTCATGAACCTATGGCAAGGATAGAAACCTATAGGGGACTTCCAAAATATACCTAACAGTACATAGAAGTGCAGTCCGTACTAATGTTGTCTAATGTGTAACCGCTTAGTGAGAGCATCCCCATATACTTTACGTGTGTGGAGCATTGTCCAATATACCCAAAGGTATGTGGAGAAAAATCCTATACACTTACATACATGGAACGAGATTTCACCCTTGAGATACAATGCTGGAAAACAATGACAACTCCTACATTTAACGATGTCAAAACATGTCACTAGTCTAAACCTCTAAACTTTTGCGTTAATGTTACAAATTCTCCTTATGTTGATTCAATAAATTTTAATGTTTATCTTCAATTAAGTTTGTATTTTGGGGCTCACCGTGAATGTCACCTGAATATCCTAAAATGCAACCTAGCTTGAGGAAATTAAATCTTTCTCATTCAACGAAAATATATCTATGGAAGGGAAGAAACAAAGAGGATGCAACAAACAATGTGAAAAATGCAATTCCCTTTTCAATGCAACTGTTCCAATTTCAAAGTAAAAACAAAACCGTAAAGGTGAATGCAAATATTTTTATTTTCAAGTCACTTAATTTTCGAAAATGAAGAAAACTAAGATGAAATTCTAATCACTAATTCAAACAAGATTTTCAAAATGATGACTAGAACACTAATTCATCTAATCACTCAATTCTCAAACAAAATTAGTTTGCAAACAACCTAATGATAGGAAAAAATGAAAATATTTAAACAATTTGTTACAAAAGTTACTAAAACAAAAGAAAACCAAATGGAGGCTTTAGAGGGACCATAAGGCACTTAGAGACTCAAGGAAGAGGAGGTAGAACAAGGTTGATCAAAGAGAAAATCAAAACAAAATAAAACTTATGCTTGAACAGGGGCCAATGCAGGTGTAAAGGAGGCACTAGTGCTATGAAATTCAGGCATAGAAAAGGCTCAGTTGGGGTGCAATGCTTTGTTAGAAGACCAGAGGGTGCATTGGTCTAGGGATGCAAAGTTATGAGATAAGGATTGCAATTAAAACTCAATGAAAGGTATTCCTAGGTTTTTTCTTCACTGAATAAGACAATAAAGGTCCGGAGAAGAGGTAAGAAAAGCACAATGGACAAAGAAAACACCAAGGGAGTACATCATTCCCTAGTATGGTCACCAATTTTTTATGTGGAATCTACTACTATGGACATAAGTATATTCCCTAAGCCTGGTGGACTGACCTAGAACAACAGAAAGACAAAGGGACTAATGCTTTCCTTAAAGTAAATATATAATGGGATGAAGCCTACCTAAACTCTTTCATATGCTTCACTACTTCCTTGGATTGAATGCTCCAATCCTAGCTCTAATCGCTATTATTAGAACCTGCATAGTCAGATAACACAAGCCAATGGTCCACATAATCTATGCAGTATCATCTAATCACTTTATTCAATCGATCAACATGGTATTGAAATATATGAAACCATAACATCATATATAGGAAAATAAATAACTCTTTGCATTAATAGAAAAGGAGTGAGTTACAACCAAAAATGGTTATTGATCTTGTAGAAGAGCTCCTCCTTGTCAACTTGTCATTTCCTTGTCACAAAGTGAACCTCTAGTCACCCTAATGCATGGAAAGATATCTCTCACATCAGCAACATAGGGTAGAATCACTCTCCAAAATCCAACCCCTTGCTTATGGATGGCATTAAATATATAGGCAAAGGAGGTAGTTCATGAATTATTATCCTTTTATCATTCTAGGCTTGAGATCCACTCTTGATGGGAGGATGAGCTCAAGGGATAAGGGATGAAAACTCAAAGGTAGGATAGGATAGGATGCAGGACTTTTATCTGAGGTAAATGATTACAATAGATCCCAGAAGCTTCTGGAAGAGGAAGATTCGAGATTCTTTATCCTTTTCCCAAATTTCTAGAATCAACACACCCCCAACACTGAGAAACCTATTGGTGATCAACACAACTGAAAAGTAGCGAAACCTGGTATTCAATGTTGGCTAGTAAAAGACTAGGGTGCATTGGTCCTTAAAATGACTGAAACAAGGTGCTGCAAAAATTCAAGGTTTAAAATGAGTCATGCTTAGGGATTTATGCAAGGATGATGAAAAGGAAGTCAAATAATGTTGATTGATCTAATTGAAGGCCTATTGACCATATGTGACAAAATGTCCTATAAAACTTACCTTTAATGTTTTGAGGGTCTTTAGAATTGGTTGGGAAAAGAGGAAAGTTAATGGAGCTCAGGGAGAGTAGGATTAATGGCAACAGGTAATTCAAGTCCTGGATGGAGCCTGGTGCTTATGTAAAGGGCTCCTGAAGGAAAGAATATGATAGTTAGTTGGATTGTTTGGGTCCATTGGGATAAATGGATGGTGGCAGGACAATCATGAGAAAGGTAAAGTAAATGGATTTGAGGAATTATATGCCTTGGCTATATTGGGAACTGTTGTTCTCAATGTTGTGCATGTTGTGCATGGATAAAGGGAGTTTTCTTAACCTAAACCTTATCGTATATGGTAATTGTGTTGTGATCATGATTATGCTAATGTTTACATGTATATATATGTATGTATGCCGTTGTCTGAAAGGGTTTTCAGGGATCATGATTTTTTTATGCTAGTGTTTACATGTATAGATATAGATATGTGTGTGTGTGTGTGTGTGTGTTTTGTCTAACACGTTCATCAAGGATCATGATTGTTTTATATATATATATATATATTGTTGTCTGATAGGGTCATCAGGGATTATTCTTGTGGAGGAATGATTGCTTATCCAGGTGAATCACATGAAGAGGTTCCTGGTATTATGAGGAATCAAGTGGGAAGAGTAGCCCTAACAGATCTATGAGGTCAATATCATATGGATATGAATTTATATTATGTGATTATATTATGTCTATGTTTATGTTATGGATAGGTAATGTTGAGGAATACATCAACGGAATGAAAGCAGTGTGATATGTAGCATGTTGGGACAAGCATGGATAGTGGGAAGACACTAGAAGCCAGGTTGCATGGTAGAGTCAGTGTGATCTCTCGATGTGCAGTACTATTGTTGTATATATTTTGTACATGTGTTATATGCAGTACATGTTTATATATGTTGTACATGTTTTATATGTAGTACATGTTGTATATATGGTGTTATGTGCATGTTGCATATGTGGTCTTGTGTACATACGGTGTTGTGTGCCTGTTGCATATTCAGTAATGTGTACATATAGTGTTGTATGTATGTTGTATGTGTGGTACTATGTACATAGAGTGTTGTGTGCATGTTGTATGTGCAGTATTGTGTACAACTGGTGATATGTACATGTTGTATATGTGGTTTTGCGTACATGTGGTGTGGTGTACACGTTGTACATATAGTGTTGTGTAGATATGGTACTAAGTACATGTTGTACATGCGGTGTTGTGTACATGTGGTGTTATGTACATGCTGTACATGAGGTTTCATGTGCATGTAGTTTGTGTACATGTTGTACATGTGTGTATTGTGTGCGCATGGTGTTGTGTACATGTTGTGAAAGTGGTGCTATGTATATATGGTGTTGTGTACACATTGTGCAGGTGGTGTCATTTACATGTGATGTTGTGTACACATTGCACAAGTGGTATTGTGTACATGTGGTGCTGTGTACACAATGTGCAAGTGGTGTCATGTACATGTGATGTTGTGTAGGTGGTGATGTGTACAGGGGGTATTATGTACATGTTGTACATGTGGTATTGTATGTATGTCATACAAGTTGTATTGTGTACATGTGGTATTGTGTGCATGTCGTACAGGTTGTGTTGTGCACATGTGGTGTTGTGTATGTACATTGTGTAGTCATGGTATTTATACATGTGTATTTGTTATGTTGTACATCAGGTGTAGGCGTACATGCCATGTTGTACACTGAGTGTAGGTGTATGTATTGTGTTTTGTTGTACACAGGGTGTAGGTGTATGTTTTGTGTTGTACACTGGGTGTAGGTGTATGTATTGTGTTGTGTTGTACACTAGGTGTAGGTGTGTGTGTTGTGTTGTACGTTTGGTGTAGGTGTATGTGTTGTATGTTAGGTGTAGGTGCATGTATTGTGTGGTTTCATATGTCGTATGTGGTTGTATGTGTGTGGGGTAGACTATGGTATGTGTACATGGTTGAAGAGAAGACATTGGGTGCTCACCAGTTGTGGCAATCAATCAGTGTGTGTACTAAAAGAACAAAGGAAGAAGCAAAGAACCAGTTGAAGGATAGGTATCAATATTTCATTTTAGTTTTAAGTATGCATATGATTTTGATTTATGATGGTTCCATGTGATCTATGATTATGGTTTATCACATGCAATAATCATAAAGCTACAACGAGCTGTGTTATAAAGATCCATAGGAAGTATGTTAGTGTTTTAGTGGTTGTTGGTCTATAGGTTTCATTGAACATCGAAGACGATGTTCCCCCAAGGCGAAGGATTCTGTAACAACGCCTGGTTGAATTTCCATGTAAAAAAATATAATACCAAGGTCATGGGACATGTATTCCAAGCTAAATGTTGGGAAAAAAATCCTAATGGGTGTTCATTTGGTTTATTATGGCTAAGGGGAAATTGGAAAAGGCAATGGAAAAGGCTTTGAAAAGGCAAGAGACATTAATTGACATTTTATTTAAGAAAATAATGGAAATATGAGAAAAGAAAGGTGAAAGGTCACAGGTTGCATGTGAGGAAGAAATTGAAGGAAAAATAATGGAAATTGAAGAAAATAGAGGCCTAATTAATAAAAAGGCTTATGAGGATCATTTCATGGCTTTTGTCAATTTAACTTTTGTCGGTTTTAGCTTGGAGCTCTCTCTCTATTCTCTCTCTCATACTCTTGCACACTTAGAGCATTCTTGGAGCACTCTAGCATTGGGAAAAGGAAGGCAAGGGAAGGGAAAGAAAGAAAAAGGGAAAAAAATATCAAGCAAATAAGAGTTGGATCAAGCGGCTACAACGACATCACTTGCAAATATCGAGTTGCACATATGATTTCCTTGTTATTTTTGGCATGCATGGTACATGCATGTTTGTATTTGGTTCTCTTATTTTCATTGACATAGGTTTTTCCAGGTGTGATAGGGGTTCTTTCATTTGGTTGAGCTGGATCGTCAGATGGTTTTGGAACTGAGTGAGGCAATCTCAGGAAAATTTGCAAGGACCTAGGAATTCCTTGACCTATAATGGTGGGATACATGGTAAACCCTAAGGGTGGAGATGGGAAAATTCCTCAAGATATTGGTGAAGAAATCCAAAGGTATCCGTGCTTGTTAGGCCTAGTGATCCCTTGACTAGTAATGGTGGGATTGTGGTAAAACTTGCTAATGTACGTTTCTTGTTTAGACCTAAGAATCCCTTGACCAGTAATGGTAGGATACATGGTAAAGCCTAGTTCTATAGATGAGGGTTTCAGTCCTAGAAATCCCTTGACTAGTAATGGCGACATACACGGTAAAGCTTGAGAAACCTTGGTTAGTTATGTTGTAAGTCCCATATTCATGCTTGGAATATGGAACATGGGACATTAGCCTAAAGAAATATTTGTTTCAACGCAATCTATGGTTGGGTGGTATGTGGAATTCCATGACTTGGTTGGAATTTGCATATGTTAATAAGAGTTCTTTTCTCCTTGTATTTCATGAGTATCTATACCTGTTATTATGTGGCTTTAATGGATGTTCTATAATTTTTATTATTCTAGTTATATGTTGGTTATAAGTATCATTTTATGACAGACTTAAGCTATGGCTCTCATCATGTTTTGGTTAGTAAATGAATGGTTAATGAATGCATGACCCAATAGATGATATTGCAACTATTGTGAGAGGGCATCAGACCTTCTTGACGATTCTAAGTTAAGTATGAAACCCCTATGTTCAGATATGTAATTATGACCTATAAATGAGATGTTTTCAATGTGTTTGGCGAAATGTCTATCATGGTTAAACTGATATTGGGTAAATTCCTTAATTAAGTTTTGTGTTAGAGGTTTTGTCTCTATGTTATTTATCATTTCTGAGAGTTTCATCGTGTTTTGGGTAGAGATCTGGAGACTAGCCCTAAAAAAGTCACTTAGATATTGCGATAGCTGGCATAGAACTGGGTAAAAAATATTGTAGTTGCTTCCTTGTTGGATTATGCATGAGACTTGAGGGTTATAGTCAAATTTAGGCTATGTTATTCCATTGTATGGGGGTCCAAATCAGTGAAAAATCAAGTTAACTCACGGTTCAGACACCTGGCAGGGTGGTTTAGCTCTTTGGGTTCCTGTAACACCTAAGGGAAGTCATTAAAGTCATAGTCTGTCGATTCCATTTCCTTAAGGTGATCTAGGAGGTTCACTCATGTCATAGTATCCCTCAACTCATTTTGACCCTGGAAGGCTGGTGAAAGTGGGTAAATGTGGGAGAGGTGGTTACAACTTGGTAGAGGGCACATGCATGCCATACGGATAGTGAAATAGACTATTGTTTGGAAGAGGGTGCATGCATGTCACACCTTAAGTTAATTCGAGTTTAGATGTTGTTTCATATTTAACAATTTCAGTTTTGGATAGAGTTTTTCTAATATTAGATATTTTCTTTTGCTATTTTTATCATGCATGATCTATTCCTACTAAAAGGGTGCAAAACTCTAGTCAATTAGTCTAATTATGAATGATAAATTCCCATCTTAGGTAGAGGACATAGATCTCAAGGAAGGGATGTATGCTTGCATTCTCTAGTTCATCTTTTAATGGAGACACACTTACTTGGAACTCTTACCATGCGACTATGGTGCACTAGGTGATCAGGTTAGGGATATGATTTGACAAAGTCCAACCATATAGGATTTTGGATGTGTCCATATTCATTGTACTTCCTCTCCCCTTCCTATTCTATAAACGAAATAATAGGTGTGTCATTATGTTGGTTGTCGAGGTTTTGTTTTGAACTATTGTAGTGTATCTTTTTCATTATTCAATAGAACATAGATGCAATTGAGAGTTCAGATCTATGTATCTTCCATGGAAATTTTCCACAGTATGCATTTTTAAATCATCCATCTTATATCTGCCTCATTTTTATTGAAACTTTCAAGTTTTCAACTACCTTGTATTTAGGTTATTCTTTTTACGTGTATAATATGCTTACCATTGTTAATGAAAAAAAAGGGATAGAAATGTAAAGGGGTATAAAAAAATGTTAATGAAAAAATGGATACCTACAAGATCTAGTGAATGTAGGGGATTTTTAAATTAGGAAGGTGTTTTGGATTCATATTGGTAGGGGGTTAAATAAAGTTCTTTTTATAGGTATTTTTGTTGGGGGCAACCCACCTTGGCCTAAGTTTTGGTTAAAGACTTCTCATTTTGAGGAGTGGAGCTGGTGAAGTTCTATACATCGCGCAGTGTTTATGGGCTTTGGGGTGGGTCAAAATTCCCTTATTTTGTAAATGGGTTTCGGGTATTAGTCCATTGTTTTGTCAGATCCATGGTATGTGGACTATGGTATTGTAGTAAGGAAACCTATATAAAGAAGATGTAATACTTTGTCAAAGTTAAATAAATAAGCATAGATAGAATTCATAGATTGATCATATTTTGTTTCTTGGGTCTGTATTTTCGGGAAGGCTTTGCAACTGAGCATTAGTCTGCAGCTAAGTGCACAGATCACCTGCAGCTAGGTGTGCAGGTCATAGAAGTGTATGTATTGAAGATCCTTATTAATAAAGAAGAATTTTTGGTGAAGTATTGTGTATCTTTCTGTGTTCATTATCTGTTGTCAGATATATCATCATGCATGCTTTTTACTGAATTATGTGAAATAATACGTGTTATACTATTCACAGTTATGTTTATGCATTAATTACTAGTCTGTGAAATTAATCATCAGTGCAAAAGTATTCATGTACGCGAAGTTGTAGATAGATATAATACATATGTGAGCACACTGGTGCCATAACACAAATATCCCTTTGGCTGCAGAAACCTGGTTCTACAACCTCCCATAACCACTTCAGGTGAGACTGTGATCTGCTTGCAGATCACTGCCGAAAGGGCTAGTGGTTGAGGGTTTTGTTGGTGCATAGTATAATCTGAATCTGGGTCAAACCCCCTTAAACCAACAAATGGTTCTGTTAGCTCCTGCTGTAGCAGGTATTCATATTTCATGATTGGCATTTCACAGGCCAAATATGTTGTACTTTGCTTGCTGCAATGCTCCATATTTGCTCAAACAGTCTCCATATGAAGAAGGCTACTTCAAGTCCATTCAATTTCCTTCAAATTTTGTAAAGTTTTCCTGGTATCGCTACTGTTAGTTAAAGGGAGGTCCAAACAGTTTAATCTTGGTCTCCCTAGGCTTAAATTTCTTGTTTTAGAATATAGATATTGTAAGTCTGTCCAAACAGTTTAATCTTGGCAGACTCTTAGATAGGTAGAGAAATAGAAGAGTCCAACAGTTTAATCTGGGCTTTGGAAGAAATAAGGTAGTATGTAGATAGGAAAGCATCAAAAGAAAATGTATGATGGGTTTGCAAGTCTAAGTGCAGCCCCAAGCTAAAGAAGAAAAAATTCTAGGAAAGTAGGCTGGGTAGGTAGTTCTGAGGCTGTTGAATTGCTGACAAGTTCCAAGTTTGCAGGCATCTTATCATGCAGAACATAATCAGCAAAGATTTGTAAGAAAAAAGGCACAAATGAGGTATAACTAACTTCCCTTCTCTGTTTTCCCCAATCATTAACTAACATCCCAAAAGAGGTCAAGATCTGCTTGACACCTCTTAAGTTCATCATCTTCATCATTCCTCTTGAGTAAAGATCTGCTTTACTCAAAGTTGTTCCATATCTTCTCCCGAAGTATGGTCCTACCCCCTGTAACAGCCTAAGTCTCCCGAACTTAGAGCTTTCTTATCATCTCCATATTAACCACTAACATTATTATCTAGCTCCCTATGTTTCCCATCCCCGTATTAATATTAACTAAAAATCCCTTATGTAATATCCCTCCCCTGGTTGAAAAATAACCATATCAATTCCCGGGAATTGTTCAGTTTATCAGAAACTAAGCAAGAGCCCGACCTCCTAACCACTTCCCAAAATACGATGGACTCCTCCCAAAGTATAAAATTCCCCCGAGGTAGTCGAACCCCTTCCGAAAACCTTACATGACCTTCACACGCACTTACTTACCTTTCCCCTCAAAACCATTTTCGCGTCGCAACCTCGCACTCTCGCATTCATACCAAGCATAGCCCATCCATCCCCCGCCGATGCAATATTGCGATATCGGCGATCGGCGATCACAAACGCCGAGTGTCCAACCCGTCCACATTTCCTCCCCGCTAATGCGATATCGCGATATCGCATATCGGCAGTCGCAAGCGCCAAATGCCCAACCTAATGATCCCCCTCCTTCCCGCCGACGCGATATCGCGATATCGCGTCAGAGTCTCTTCACCACAGTTTGTCCAGCACCTCACCACGTCGCGCTGTACCAGGGACCCACAGCTGACATCATCCGCCATACAGCCGACGCCATGCTTACGTCAGCAGCCAGAAAAGCCGAAAAAGCTTCGTGCAGGAAGAAAACTCGAACTTCGGAGCTCCAGATCAAGAAACAGAGGCAGTTTCCGATGCGCGAATAGCGCAAAGTGCTATTCGCACATCGCTACGGGAAATAGGCCATTTCGAGGAATCTTTAGGGAATCTTCCGGTTTCCAAGCCCACTGCGCGCCGAAAAAGCCTGAAAATCACCCAAGCATGCCAAAGGATCCGGTTTGAAGACAACAGCAGATCAGTCACAGAGTTTAAAGTGTATCAGATCAAATTAGCAGATATCAAGCATGTCAAAGAGTATCAGTCGACAGCGGAAACCATCAATGTAGCGACAAAGTGTATCAAAGAATATCTTGAGCGGCGGCCCAAAGCATGAGAAAATTGAATATCTTCCATCAGATTCACAGAAGGACAGCGAAGTCACTTGAAGCTCTCAAATCATAATAATTGCACATTCAATTCGCACCAAAGCCGAACTGCAGCCCCATAGCTCATTAACTTCAGCAGCACCGCATCTGGTCCCCAAGGGCCACCTCGTCACCTGTTCCGATTCAGCTGCCCCCAGCGCAGTCAAAACATATTTACTTGCATTTAATTTCAGCAGCATTTAGACTGTCGAAGAGTTCTAATCCGACCTGTCAAGGTCAATTGTAATGATCTTTTCCTGATATTTTGTTTATAAATACCACCCGAAGTGATATTGTGAAGGGTTGGTTGGTTGGTAGTAGTAGTTGTTGGTCAGTTTCCTTTCCAGCAATTTCTCTGAGTAAAGACTCGCACTGTAACTGTCATATTTTCCATAATCAAAGATTGCTG
>APFE030201354.1:0-13093 GCA_000404065.3 Pinus taeda
TATAACCATATGGATCCATTTTGAGGCATTAAATGACATTTTTTGGGATGCAACATCTAGATCTTATGTCGACACCCTTTGTGTCGATTTGTACATCGAGACCTTTCCATGAGTGTGAAAATAACCCCAATTAGAGTTCATATGCTAAAGTTATGTATCTCACAAGTTGACTTGCCTTGGAGAGTGTTTGGATTCCTGTGTGGTAAATTTTTATCATGTAAGAATCCAAACACTCTCTAATGAAAACCTGCTAGAACACAACAACATTGACCTACCTTGTTGACCACCATAGTATGAGTGGATACCACATCAATTCCCCATTATTCACACATATTGGCTAGTCATGTGTGAAATTTCAAGAAGATTCTAGAAGGTCCAAAACCTTATCACTAATTGAGGGTCAAGGAATTCAAATCCCAATGCCTAAGTGGTTATCTGATGTTAAATAGCAAGCTGCTAGGAGTAGAAGGGGTTCCACTATTTAGCATCACATCTTGTTCCATAGATAAGAAACAAATATCTAGAAGTGGTAATTTGAGAGCATAATAAAAGAGAAGGAGGATTTTGTATTAACCATTTGAGTCAGTGTTAAAGGTAAGTCCATAGTGAGTATTGGTTTCTTTGCATGTGTATTTGATAACTAAAGCAAATAGGGAGTAGAGCACAGAGCTTGCCTTCTAGTTGGGTTTTCTTCCATATTGAGTTTCCTAGAATAAATCGTGTGCTCATTTGTATGGATGTTATGTATTTTGTGGCTATTCATTTTTATCTCTTAGTTATTTCTTAAATCCAAGCCATAAAGTAGAGACAACACATCTTGAATATAGTGAAAAAATTAAATTGCACAGTATAAGATTTTAAAATATTATAAAATTTGTTGTGGCAAATTGTTCTAGTTGAATATTTATGGTAATTTATAGATAAATAAGCATCTTATACTGGCCCATTTTTTATTTTAGAATATCATAAGAAGATTTCGTTCCATCCTAATGTATATGACAAAAGTTAATGGTTTGTTATTCCATGTGCAACCAGGGGAAAAAGGTTTTTGGAAATGTAATTATTGCACTAAGTCAAGAAGACGAGTAATATGCAAATGTAAGTGGATAAGTAAAAAAATAAGTGATAAAGTAGAATTAGGAATGTAGTTTTATTACGTAGGGTCCATTTTACTTTTATTGGTTTTAATATTACAGATATATATTATAGTGGGTTCATATTGTTATTTTGTGAAGGCCAGAGCATTTTTACTTCTAGAACATCATAAGAATATTTTCTTCCATCTTAATTTCTATGAGAAAAATTTTTGGTTTGTTATTCTCTGTTGCTTTTAGGGGAAAAAAGGTTTTTGAAAATGTATGTGTTGCAATAGTTGCACTAGGTCAATAAGAGGATTATGTGAATGTAACTAGAGAAGTAAATGAGGGTGATGAAGTAGAATTTGGAGTGTAGTTTTGTTATACATTGATCATTGTACTTTTAGTAATTTTAATTGTACATACATTCATATATGTGGCGGGTTCATATTATTATTTTGTGAATCTAAATCAGTCAAAGTTGCTAATTCGCAAGCTATGTTTTAAGAAACAATAATCAACCAATGTTTGTTTCAACCAATTATTGAGCATACATAAATAGGATTTAAATGTTTTGAATTGCATAAATATTTGAACTTTACCATCTTCATTATTTTTCTTTAATAGCTTTAATGACTATGTAACTAGTATGTGTGTGAGTGTGAAAGCCAAATGGGTTTATCTCAAGTGTTTGAGAGGAATGATCATTATCCTTCCCAACTAGGCTTCATTCCCATAATTAGCATATTGAGCTCATATATTTGAGCCTTGTTATTATACAATCTTGAGCTCTATAAAACATCTTACCCTTTCCTATAGTCTAGAAGGTGGGATGGTTTGTTACATGGCAATACACACACACATAGTGGTATATGCTTGTGATTAGTAATTTATTACATTTATAGATTGGTAGTAGTAGTAATTATAATAGCTAGCATTAATTATAAAATAACCCCTAATAATAACTTCTTATTATTAATTAAGAAATAATATTGACTATTAATATACTATTTTAAAACCCATCAAATTTATAGATATGTCATTTGAGTATGTTTTACCAAGCCCATAGAAATTAAATAACTCGATACGAAACAATTATTTCGCATGAATCTAGGTTAAATGGCATTTGACAATCCTACGTACTTAGTAGCAATTTGAATAGTGGTTTATATTCGCTAGTGTTGTGCATAAATATAAACTTTGAAATAAGTTGTTTCATGGAGATAATATATAGTATATAATAAGGAACAGAAATCAACCTCATCTCAAGAACAAGGCTTAGAGTGAGGCTTGTTTATGGTACCGCGCCGTGAGGGCTTGCCAAAATACTGACATTAAAAGTTCACAAGCTCAAGTAGCCAATACAACAATATTCATAGGCAAAAAGCCATTACAACAATAATTATCAAGGCATTATAGCTCATTGTGTCACTAGAGGGAATTTAAATCTAGGTGGGTAAGATAATAGCCATTCTGCCTAACCACTCGATATAACCTCAATTAACTCTATATATATTATATATATGATGCACACATAACAAACGTGATAAATAATAAATTATTAGAATGCACACTTGATGTAGTAATGATGCTAATGAAATTAAATATACACAACACGACATAAATACTAAAAAAACTAATTTTTTTAGAATGTCTTTAATGTCATAAACAAACTATAAAAATTCACAAAAAGCATCCAAAATCCCATTACATTAAAAAAAAAGCCAAAGGAAAAAAAACAACACACCCCTTAAAAAAAATAAGTTATACTGCCATAAATTAGTTATGTTATAACCCACGTAACAATACTGAATGCATATTAAAGAGTTTATCCCACATTATGACTAAAATTAACAATTTAAAAAGTTTATCCCACATTATGACTAAAGTTAACCATTTAAAATAGAGATTAAATAATGAAAACCACAATCTAATCCTTACAAAACCACCACATACAAAACCAGGGTCCATTTCTCAAAATGGAGGATGTCATCATTGCCTTCAGTGAAGTCAAATTCACTATAACTATCTAAAATCACAAACCTGAATAAATACCTTTCATAAAAGAATGATGTCCAAACATGAGAAACTTATTTATGAAGATTTGAGAGACATGACCCTACTATTGAAATGATGTGATAAATCAATTCTTGAGCTTTGAAAATGATATGATAAACCAACAATTGAGCTTTTAAAAATACCCCAATATATGAAATGCTATTGAAGTGATGGGTCAACCTATAAGCTTTCAAAAATACCCTCGATCTTAACATTCCCAAAACCAAGAGAAAGTCAAAAATAAAGTTTCATTTTCAATTATGAATATATGAAGTTACCTATTTAGAAGAAAGTTTATACAATATTAAAAAAGAAATTGAAATATTTTATCAACTATATTCCCACTATTAAAAAATAAAAATTGAAATATTTTATGAAACTATGTTCCCTGATAGGAAGAAATATAAATAGAATTTAGAGCCTTGAAACCAACAACAACCACTCTTAGGGCATTTACGAAGCATGACACTCATAGCTAGGCACAAAACCAGAGCAAGACTTTAGAACACAAGAATCTAGATCATATAGGAGTCATGAACAAGGGAGAAAGTGGATATATTCATTTCGTATACATTTGTTTATGAATATATGACACCAATTTTCAAAGTTCATATTTGAAGTTGCTTTCATGAGTCACATAAATAAAAGTAAAGAGAAGTTGGTGGAAAGATAGATAAGTAGCAAGATATCCCATATAAATGGAAGGTCCCACTTAATCATTCTCGTTAATCTTCCCTTAACGTGCATACCAAACATGTTGAGCCTTCATTGTGAAGGGAAATGATGAGCGTGTGAAGGGAACATACTAATTATCACAATATAGGTAATAAGGCATCTATAAGTTATCCAATTGCATAGGTATTTCTATTATGAAGGCACGTGTTACCCAACCTAACAAGATGCTTCTAACATTTCTATCATTATGATTATGATTAAAGCATATCTTCATTTTTATGTAAGAATTGTATATTGTAATAATTTTTTTAAGGTTAATTATTTATTTCACCTTTTTAAACTAAGATTGGGATGGGGAGTGAATAATTTTAGTTATTAATTATATTAAATATTATAATCATATATATATATAAAAAATAAAGGTGTGTTATATTATTTTTATTTTATGTTT
The DNA here is from genome assembly GCA_000404065.3 of Pinus taeda. NCBI lineage: Eukaryota > Viridiplantae > Streptophyta > Pinopsida > Pinales > Pinaceae > Pinus > Pinus taeda. Next base: position 4,261 of record APFE030201354.1, read on the forward strand.
TTTAATATTATTATAAAAAATTTGTTGAGGAATTTAGTATAAAAGTAGTCAAAAGTACATTTACTTGGAGTTTTAAGTCTCCTAGATAATGTTGTTAAGTGACCTTTATTGATGTTATGAAATTGTTGTTTTATTTGGTGAAATAGTTAGTAGTTTTGTACGAAATTATTCGTCAATTAGAAATTCTCATTCTTATTAAAAATTTATTATAGGTTTTTCCCACAATTTTAATATGTCTGAAATATGAAATAATTTACAATTAGATAAAAATATATGAATAATAAAAAATAAAAAATGTCAATGTGGTATTACATAATCAATATATATTTTATAAAAAAAATACATATGAATATATAATTTACATTTATAATCAAAATTGTAAAAATTATTTATTTTTTTTTTCTTTAGAAAGAAAAAAAATTAAGAAATATATTAGTCATTAACTAAACTAAATTTTGTCTATATATCTAAAGAAAACTTTGTACCAAACTTTGGGGTGTTTCTCCATATTTTGTTGGTATTACTGAGTGTAAATTTATTAGCATTTGATTTGATAGGGACATTAAGTAAGACAAACGATAAAGGCAACTAATTTGAGGGAATGATCCCAAAACCTTTTGCATGAAACTCAAAGCACTCAACTATTTAAGTTAACTCATTGAAAGCGTGCACACACACATGCGCATTAAGCTAGCTCATTGGGTGCACGCACATATATATCAAAATTAGAGGGAATGTTTCTCCAAATTTGTAGATGGTATTCCTAATAAACTCTTTAATATAAGTAGTGCAAGTAACCTAAAAGAAGTTGAAATAAACATGTACAAATAAGAAATTAGCCTAATAGCCAATAACACTAATAATGATTAATTAAACTAACTGCTCTTATAAATTTATTTGTCTTTATTTGTCTTTGTTAATATTTAATATATGTGAACTTAAAGTTATATAATATACCCAACTTCTTTTGATACAATAATATAATCACTATGACCGATATAATTTATAAAACTCTAAAAAGTTAGCAATTTAAAATTGTAGGGCAGTGAGCATGGATTTTAACACTAAATAAATAAAAGGGTAGTCTAACGGGACCACAAATTTGATTGGAAAATGATGAAAATTTCGGTATAATTTTTGTCAAAATCTGGTAAAAATTTTGGAAATTTTAGGTTACCATAATTAAATTTCAAATGCTCGGACGTTTTTTATAATGTTGAATCCATTTCCAACATATGGTTCAGTTACTTCTATAATCATTTTTTTTAATTAAAAAAATCCAAAAAAAAAACTTTCCAAACAAATTTATTATCTTAATATACAATGCCAATAAATGAATTTTAAGCCATTAACCTTTACGAGCATGTCAGTTGCCACATCACATCAAAACACATTTCCCATGAAATGGATCCCCTCTACACCGTAGTTGGATATGCATCCTTTGTACAATGGAAGTTACTTTGCTGCAACTTCAAATAATTTCATATTATTGCAAACTATGTTTCCATTATTTAACTCCGAACGTGGTTAGTAAAACCACTTTCAATTAATTTGATTGATGTGACAAATGCACATCATACCAACTAATTCCCCCATATATATATATTATAAGTATAATGAAAGCGGTGGATAACTATATAATTAATTATCATATTTTAACAAATTATTATATTATATAATTATAATTAATGGGCAATAATCTAATTACAGATTAAAGTAATTTTTTTATTGAGAATTGATGCGAAAACGGCCATACTACTTTCAAGATTTTGTGTTGTTGAAAAAGTTTTTTGAATGCATATAAATGGATTCAACACCTTGAAAAACCTTGTGGGGCACCTCAAATTATGCAGATTAAAATTTAAACTCAAGTTTTTAAAAATCTCTAACCAATTTTGATTAAATTAAACTGGAAATATCGTGAAAAAGATCATTTCGTTTTAATAAATTAGACTACCCCCTAAATAATTTTTAATTTTTAAAACTATATACTTATCTTATATTTTCATAATAATGATAATTTTTTTTTTTTTAGTGAAAAGAAAAAACAAAAATGAGTAAATTTTAATTTTAAAACAGTTTATAGTGGTGGTAAGTGTTGAAAATGGACAATCGGGTTAATAAATAATTTCGAAGGAAAAATCAAAACGAAATAGTGGTGAAATTGATAAGTTAAGGAAACAATTAAAAGAACCCTTAAATAGCGTTATGACCTTCTTTGATGAGAAGAAGTCCAATATTTTAGCCACTAAAATATGCCATTTCTCCATTTACCCTTTTTGAATTGGATATTCATATTCTTGAAAATACTCAAGAAACCGAAGATTATTTTTTAAAGACAAAATAAAATAACAATCAAATATAGATGTCAAAATATATTTTCTATATTTTCTATAAATTTTACATTCAAATCTATATAATTTGGAATTTTTTATACTGTCGAATAAGAAGAAACTCAAAACTAAAACTATGAGACTATAAATAATTTGGTTTTTTAACTGTGAATAAGAAAAAAACTAAACTAAACTATGAAGAGAAAATCTTATAGGAAAAATGTTTTTCCAAACTCTAATAAAAAACAAGTATAAATAATCACGCTACTTTTTATATTAAAAAAAGTTATATGCTATTAAAAAATTAAGAATATATATATTCCCTTGTTAACAATATTTTATTAACTCGACTTTTATTTTTACTAAAACTTAATTTTTTTGTTAAATCGATACCTTGGTCTCCATGATAGTTAGATTAGTTGTCTTCTTCCGTTACCAGCAGTTCAACTCTCACTAAAATACATTTCTCAATCAAATGGACACTTTGGCCTCTAATAATTATACTTGTCATCACCCCTATATTGGAACTTAGGTTAGCTATATGGTTTGCTCATTGCATATTATTGCATATGAATTACATCATTATTTGAGTGGCTATTGGAGCCCACATACAAAAATAATAAAATGATAAGGTTGTTATAACCTAGTTAATTGCAATGTCTCTGTTGGAGATGATGGGAAAATGATTTTTTTTTCCTTTTAAATTAATATAAGGAAAAACAAGTAATGTAGGTGGTATATGCTACTTTGTGTTAATAGTGTTGAATGATTGTGGTTATAGAAAATTAGTAATTTCATATTTGTCGCTTTTCGAATTGAGTATCATGTTTTTCAAGTGAGGAAGAAGTTTAGAATTTTAATTTTTTTGTTAAATGAAAATTTGATGATGTTTTTGTATTTTTCATATTTTTTATTTTGCGTTTTATATAAATTTGTGAGTGTCGATTTTTTTATTTGGAAACTTTCTTTCAACTATTTTTGCATCTCAATTTTCATTAATCTTTCTTTAAGAGTGTCTTGTTTTTTCTTAAGTTAGCATATATGTTTTGAGATAGCATACAACCACACTTGTAAGATTTTATAAGGCTTTTAAGCTTTTGGGGGTTAATAGTTTTGATTATGTACTTAAATTTTAACTTGTGAAATCAATCCTCTACCAACTTGCTCATTGACATTCTGTTATGGAATCAAATTACCACTACCAACTTGCTCATTAACATTATGTTATGGAATCAAATTACCAACCTCTACTACTAAAAAAAAAAAAAAATCAAAGCTTATTTTTACACATCTAGGGAAGCTACCAATTCTTGCATATTTTAAATTTCTTTTCAACTTCTTGGACCTTGACAAGGGACAAGAGAAATTGCTTTTGAATTGGGTGATTTATTAATTAACTACTAAAAAGGAAAAAGAGGCACCTCTACTCCGAGTTTGATATATAACCAATCTGTGGAGTTTGCCCTAATTTTTTGAGTTTGACTATGGTAGTTGCCATGTTTTTATCCAATGCTTTGGCGTTCACCTTGGTTTTTGGACTTCTACTATGAGATGTTTCGTGCTTTTGGGCCAACACTTTATACTTTTGCGGGGTATTCAACTATAAAATCCCCATAACAATGAATTCTTATGTTAGTTACATATAAATATATGTTATTGGGAAGATCCTAGGATGAACAAAGTTGTCGTATCTTTCCAAGTGTTTGACCACTACCAAATCACTCACGTTTATGCAAATTCAACCTTTTACTTAATAAAAAATGGGGCAAAAAAACCTTTGACTAAGAGCTATTAATCGAAGCTAGTACCCCACTAGAGATATGCACATAAAATGAGAAGGTAAGTTTGCCCATACTTGATTAATCGGTGGAACTTAAACTAGATTTGGGACCAAAACAAGGAAGATATGTTGATGAGACTAGATCTTACGAACGAATGGTCAATAGGGCTCCTTCCTTTGCCCATTTCTTTTCTCACTATGCGTTTGCAAGCTTTGGTCCCTCCCTGTAAGTAAACCCAACTGCATTTGGCTTATCATGTTCTTGCAAGATTTGGTGCCTCCCGATAACTAAACATGCATTGAAGGTACAATAAAGGAAGGGAATTGTGTTCCCTCGTCCAAGCTAGTGGTTGGTCTGGGAAGGGTTTGAATTGAATTCATGAATGGTTAGGCGTGCTACACCTCATGACACTCATGAAAAAGGGTTAGACATCGTTGATCAAAAGGGAAAGGATAGGCAATGAGAGCTAGGGTCACCAAAAATAGTTTCCATCAAAAGGGCCAAATCATTTGCCCCTAGATAGATATATTGGTCCACGACCACCCACGAGCAATTTAGTCGTGGCCTCCTGATTCACCATCTTTTGTCACATTTGTCTAGGATTGTGTTTGTCACTGCAATACTTCCATTTCTAGACAGTGGCATGAATGAAAAAACTGCAATCTAATTCACTCAAAGAACCACTTATCCGGTGACCAATAAACGTGGGGCATGCTACGCCTAAATATGGTAACAAGCATTGTAGAGAAAAAAATACTTTAAAAGCGCAGGCTTTGGTAGCAGTCAATAGGGGCTTGCTACTCTCTAAAGATAGTAACAAGTAGTGAAGAGAATACAATACTCTAAAAGTGCATGTTCTATAAGCATTAAATGGGGAATTCCAAATATAACAATTTTATATTTTGTCCATTATTGTAGGGAATTTAAAAATAACACTAACATTACATAGTTGGCATACGTAATAGTTCTTCAAAGATTTTGTAAGAGCATGTTGCTTCGATAAAAGGTTCGATCGACCATTTTTTTTTTCCAAACTCTGCAACAACTAAAATCATGACTACAATTTATGGGCTTGTCTCTGCATATGAACATGAAAACGTAAACATGTGTAGATCGATATACACCATGCATTTCTTTCTAATGCTACCCACCATTCAGTGGCTTCTTGTTTAATCTCTTGATATAAATGTAAAGATAGGTAGATAAGCGCACCATTTTTTATTTCCAATTCCACCCACTCCATACATAGCTTTGTCTTTTACAATTTCAAATATCTTTGCTTGTGCCAACTGTATAGAGACAATAAATATCTATTAGACAAAATCCTAAGAGAATGCCTATTTGTTCAACAAAAAATAGTCCAGATGCCTTACCTAGATCTTGGAAGTACCTGGTACAAACTGCCATGGCGTCATGGATTTCAGAAATAGAATGATGATAAAGTTTTAATATGTGAAACATTGTTGATTCAAATGATAAAATAGACGTGAAATGAAGAGGTAGTGGTAGAGAGAGGGGGGGCTATCAAGATAGGGTTTCATTATCTTATTGCTCACATTAAACACGGTGAAAACTTACATGCATGCCTTTCCCGCCATTGTTGTATCGCATAGTCGATGTCCTTCCAATTGACGATGTGACGCAATGTTACACTAGTATTAACATGACATACATACCAGTAATGGGTTACACTATTTTTGGCGCTTCTAACTTAAGATAAGCGCCATAAATTTTGACAGATTAAATCTGAAATTAGACATGAAAATGACAATTGTCGATTTATAAGATGCATCAAATTTAATGTGAAAACATTTCCACTCATTTTCAAATATATTCCAGAATATAAAATACATACTTTAAAACATTAAATTCCAAACCTATTAAAGAATATGTTAAAATATTCATCGAGAAAAACAACACTTATTTAAACCAATTATACAAAATGTTAAGAGCACTTTATGTACTTTACATCTATGTGAAGATCATAATTTGAGTGTAGGTATCTATTCCCAATAGCATCTTTGTAAATTATTTCAACAATTTAGAAAGAAATAAAGATTAATAAGTAGCATTATATTTAGAAAGTAAAAACACATTAAGTAAGTTATTGGGAAAAAACCACCTCCTCACATAGTGTCCCATTTGTTTTCTTAACCATCTCACCCGACTATTGCAAGCATGTTAATAAACAATCGTTATAAGGTATCTTAAAAAATTATTAGATTGCACTCCATCTAAATTTCCTAAAATCATAATAAAGACACATTGTCTTTGAATCAATATGATAATTCACTTACAAGTATTCACCTTCCTAATAATTTGTTACAATGCCATAAAAAAGAATTACAAAGTATCCACCTTCCTTATAACTTGTTACAATGCCATAAAAAAAAATTACAAGTATCCAAACTTCCTAATAACTTGTTACAATGCCATAAGAAAGAATTACAAGTATCCACCTTCCTAATAACTTGTTACAATGCCATAAAAAAGAATAGCCCTTATATGTGTTAAACATATTTTATTCACGAAACGAAGAAAGAAAGGGATATTATGTTTAGTTAGAAAAGCGACATCTTGAGACTGATAATAGTGTGTTGAGGGAGAAATATCCCAAATAATGTTTGTACTATTTTATAATCTTAATCTAATGTAGCAAAGGACGATATAAAAGATATTGACATTCTATTATTTTCAAATGTAGCAAATGACGACATAAAAAATATTGACATTATATTATTTTCATTCTTGATGTTCTGTTTGTGCACAACTTTATTTGTTTTTATTTTCCGAAAAGCAGGGACTATAGCTACTTTTGGTGTTGGTTTATATTGTTATTATTATTAATAGTTTATATTGCTATCAATATTAATAGTTTTTAATCTAATTTGCATTAATGATATTTAATAAGTATATATTTGTTGTTGGTAGGTATTATGTATTTGACAAGTGGTTGACTATTGAATTAGTGAACTATTGAGTAAAAATAAAAAGCGTTGTCTAACGTGAATACTACAAAACCAAAAATATTTATTTTTTTAAAATATTTTGTTTTGTTTTGTTTCTTCTTGCATTCGATTGGTCATGTTTTTATTTGGCAATGATTTCACTGTACTGACAACAATGAATACAAATCAAATCCTCTATCGAAATGTACAAAGTTCGTACTGACAACAATGAATGCTCCTACCATAAATTGGATTAAATCGGATCCTCCAATGATCTTCACAGTCGAACTGTACATAGTTCCAGCAATAGGGTCAGTGAAATTTTTCCTCTAGGAGATGGGAAATGTCTGCCTAAAAAATGTTCCAAGGGATCTGTGCACAGAGAATTTGATGATGCTTTCTCCATTAAATATTTTTTTAATCGACGTGGGAGGACAATTAACCTCTGAACAGGACAACCATCCTCAATACTCTCATGAATATTTAATTTACTTTTGGATCCATCAATTTGGTCTTAAATGCACATTTATCACGTCATCATACACTGTAAACAACATAAGAGAAAAGAATAAATCAAATGGTTGGAATAACTATTACAGAAACTGTTGCACAAATAAAGTATATATTAACCTAAGAAAAGAGAAAAAAACAGATATACATCTAAATTGGTTGTGAATAAACCTCCAAGAAACCCACTGGATGGACTGTGCATCCATTAAAACAATAATTATTATCCTTCCTATCCCATAGCCAATCAATTAAAAGCCACATGACTCTCTATTACCTGCTTGTGCCTCTGCGAAAGCAATAAAAGAATGAATTCCCATTGTTGATTAGCCATAGGAAGGCCTCCAAAGTATAACGAGTCTTGCTATTGTACCTAATATGGCAACATATATATCATTCTTTAATGCATTTAGGGTTTATTAGTTCTATATTGATGATAAATTTATATTATTTTATATAAAATATTATATTCATTATTATTTTTTAAGGTTCAAATTATTTAGGTAATTTCATTCAATTTATGGATCGAAATCTTAAATTGCAGATGTGCCGATAGTAGGTGTATTGATGTTAGATGTATTAATGCTCACCACTTTCAATTATTAATTTATTTTAGATTCAAAATCAAATGAAAAAAGCATGAGTATGCATGTTTTTCTTATTATACCTACTAGAACAAGGTATAATAGAACCATCCAATAAGGCTAAAAACCTATTTACAATTACATCAAAATGAAGTCATAACCTTACGAGTAAGTAATATCATCTTCAAAATTAAACTCAAACGAGAATTTAATTCATTAGGAATCCAAAACATGTTCTAATTATTAGTTCACAACAAACATTATATTCTTCAATAACATTAATATCAAACCAAACAAATATATAACTAGACAACTATCGATGATACCATGTTCATAACTCAGCTAAAAGTAGAATGTAACAAGACAATAGTTAATAGCATGGTTCACTACTTATCCATTAAATCATGTGTATTTGTAAGGGTATTGACTTAAAAAAATTTGTTATTACCACATTGAATGTAACTATTTAATTATATTAATTGATGCTACTCCCACTCCTACTCCCACCACCATTATTTAATTATATCTCATTGTTTTTGTAAAGGGTTATTAGTGTCCCTTATTCATCACCATTTGGTAGGCTAAATAGAGAGAAGCCAACCTTATCTCTAAGACTTTTATTGAGCTACCATGCAAAGCATAATGAACCTGATTGGAATTGTTAGAGCCACTTTGCATAA
>APFE030201356.1:0-10531 GCA_000404065.3 Pinus taeda
TGTTTCTGATTTGTCTTCTGAAAGATCTGCTTATATGTTCTATCTGCATTTTGCTTAACTACTTGTATGATTGCTGTGTGAAAAGTGAAATTGCTCTTAGCATAGAACATCTACAAAACTTTACATTTTTCCAGTAAATTGAAAATAACTCATCTAACTGAAGTCTAACTCATATTGGGAGAAGGGCAATACAAAGTCTTCACTGGCTAAGGCGCAAGCCAGAAAACCTTGCTCGCTACATTTTCAACACTCCCTCTTAGTGAGGAAGGTACTCCTGGAAGAACCTTGTCCACCTGGATCTGTCTTCAACACTACCACGTTATCTACTGCTGCAACTGCTCCCTTTGAACTAGAAGAGTTCTTTGCTTCCTGCTGTAGAATCTAATCTGAAGACCTGTTCTTTCCAACCATGCTTTGCGAGTCTGTCACCTTAGTCATAAGTGCCATGTACCCTGTGTAGCTCTGTGGCTGCTTTCTCTAACTGAAGGTAGTACTGGGAGACCCATCTCTCTTTTGATTACCCCCAAACAACTCCTTTGTCCACTTGTTTGGAACTTTCCCTGTACTGGGAGTCACTGACTGAGTGGCTGCCTCCAATTGCCTTAGGCTATGCTTCTCATCATCTTGTTGGTTGGCCCTATTACTGCTCAAACTAGCACGGGACCTCAGGGGGATCCCTAAAGGGCGAATGCTAGGCCAAGGGCAACAAATGGAGAGTTAGTCCACTATCACCTCATCTAAGGCTCCCTTCTATTTACGGACTTTCACCGATGGGAGGAGAACCGATATGTATGGAGTCACTAATGAATGATAAGTCAATGGATATGAGTGACCTAAACTAACCCTTTCCCAGAAAAGTTTGAAGGATGGAGCTTGCTTGCTTTCTAAGCAAGGTACTATGTATTCTAGGGAAAGGAAAAGAGGATTTTGAGGGTTAGGTTTTTGGGATAAGACTTGTGAAGGAGTTCCCCAATCCCTAAAATCCTTGTTAGAATTGGTATCCCGGATGGTTTTTGAAGAATGATCTTTTAAAGGAGCTGGACAATACGGGGCCAAGTGGACTCGGTCTAGGGTATGGGAAAAGTAGGTAGCAACCAATGATATTTTTACCCTAGAGAAGGTGGGGAAAGGATCAAAGAAAGTATTTTCACTTAAAGATGTTGTTTGCACCTATGAGGTACTAGCCTTGAGGATGGCAGGGCAAGTTTTGACCCTGGAGCTAGGGCTTGGCTTTCTTCCCAACTCCACTGTCAAAATGTCTTCAAACTTGGAGGAGAGCTAGGGGAGTGGCCAACGCAGGAGACCCTAGGAGATCAAATTCTTTTGATGGCTAGCTTGTTGGGAAATTGATGCCTTAGGTACCCCAATGTGGCTAGTCCTGGAAGGATGTGAGAGAATACGAGTTTTAGTGATCTCCCTTGGTAGATCAGTCCCTTAATCTTTGGGAGAATGGAGTCTATGTTGAGTATGAGTAGGATTTCTTGGTTCCCAATCAAGGAGGCATCAAGATCACTTTGTTTGCCTTCTAGGTCAAGAAGAAGCAACCTTGCAGCTTTTATACTTTGATGTGCAAGAGGAATGGATTGTCAAGGTTGAATTCATTGACAGAATTATCCCTAAGAGTTTTCGCTCCTATTACATGGCCCATACATTGAGAGATGCTATAATAGAGACAAATTCCACAATTTTAAGCAATAAATGCATGCAACAATTATCCCTAGAACAACAAAAATCCTAGTCCAACATATATGACAATTAGGTGGTTTCTTCTTCTAAAGGGGATAATATGTTCAAGGTACATCCTTCAAAAGGTGGTGGCATGTGACAGATGGGTGAATGAAGTAGGGGATGAGAAGGGGTAGCCCTGGGTCACATGCTGGGGTACAAGGGTAGCTAATAAGAGGGAAGCCTACACTTGGGGTTTATAATGTATAGGAGGGAGCAATCGTGGTACATGAGGTGCCCCATCCTTGATTTTTCCACCCTTCTTTATATGCCTTTTGACCTTTTATGATTTTCTTTGACTAACTACTCGAGGCTCAAGGGGTTAGAGCATGATGTATACGATATTGTAGTGAAATCCCCCCTTTTAAGGTGGGGCGGTTCATTGCCCACCAAGGGTTGGGACAATCATGGGTTCCTATATGATGAAGAAGGCTCATAGAACCTATAGGAACTAGGTTGATGGTCATGATGATGGGGTAGAGCTCATGTATTGGCTTTTGCCCACGTGATAAATGTATTGTCCCGACAATCTTTGGCATCTTGTGGTACATTTTCCTGTTGATTGTGGCCATATATGCTTTTAACTTTCTTTTTAGCTGCATCACCCTTTGGGCTTCATTCTAGGCGATGACCTAAGGTGTGGGCAAGCTAACCCTATGTGGACCCAATGGAGGAATGTGGACCTAGGTGGGAAAAATGATGAATGAGGTGATAATGAATGGAAAGAGGGTAATATAAGCGCATAAGGGAGCGGGACCACGCAACCAAAATCAGGGTTTCCAAGAAATACCATCCCTAGAGCCAAATGGTCAGTAAAAGAGATCCCACGAGACTAGAATCCAAGGTTAATACCTAAAAGGGGTTTAGGGGACAAGAGCACAAACTTAGCCCATTCTTTTCGCTGAATTCCCCTATTAATCCATGCCCAAAAGTGTCCATGATAAGCAAACTACAATACTCAATTTCCAAATGACAAAGCATACCTTTAGGTTCTCGAGGCCCACCTTCAAACATACGATCATGGTAGATGGGCGAGGGACCACATGGCTAGCTCAGGTGGTGGAGAAATGGCACAATGAGATAGCTGGTGGCTGTCGACTAAGGACCATCTTGGAGAAAAAAAAATTCTCCTAGGGATATCACCCACAAAATGGTATATAACAGGCCCAATTGCCAACTAGCAGAGACTCAAACTAAGATATTGGCTAAGGCTCCATCTTGGGTAGCTTCTTCTCAGGTACTCTAACTTGCTCTTGCTCTAGGGACTCTCTCAGAGCTCTGCTCTCTTCAACCATCGCTTCTCTACTTTGTGCACTTCCTGCCTTGTTGCTCAAGGCTCCACATGTCTCTACTTGGAACTTGTAGAGATTCTTCATCCTCACACCTAATTGCTTCTTACATCTAGAAGCAAAGTGTTGGAGGTAAGTGTTATCTCAGAGCTCTGCTCTCTTCAACCATCGCTTCTCTACTTTGTGCATTTCCTGCCTTGTTGCTCAAGGCTGCGCATGTCTCTACCTAGAACTTGTAGAGATTCTTCATCCTCGCACCTAATTGCTTCTTACATCTAGAAGCAAAGTGTTGGAGGTAAGCGTTACCTCTGTTGAAGATGACATCATAGCCCTTGTCCTCAAGGGTGGCTACCAAAACAAGATTCTGCTTCAAGCCTGGAACATAGAGGACATATTTGAGATGAAGAGGATTACTTGACTCCCTCTGAAAATTGACAGCACTAATTCCTTTAGTTGCATACATGGCATCATCTCCTAGCTCAATCTGACACTGCAAGTCCTTCTCCTTCAAGTGGCTGGAAGGATGCTCTTGAATCAATATACCATACATTGTTGTCTGTTGAGCTTGCCATGCAAGCTATCAATGAGAAATCTTTCTTGAATTGGGTAGAAAATGTATCTACCTTCGTTGATGTAGCGACATGATCCTCAATGGAGTCCTCCTTCTGATTAGGGCACTTAGTGGTATGGTGCCCAAACTCATGGCAATGGAAGCACTTGATCTTGCTCAAATCCTTCTTCTTCTTCTCGCCCTTCTGACTGGACTTGACCTCTCCTTGGCCCTTCTTGCCCTTGGCTCTGCTACATTTGCTTGCCGGGGCAAAGTTCTCCTCGTCCTTTGTTGGAGTTTCTCTATTTGCTCTCTTGCTGCTCCACATCTCTTCTTGAACACAATCACTCCATAACCTTTCTCATCTGGGGATATTCTCTCTGCTGCTTGTGAGTCCCAAAAGCGTAAGACTCACAAGGGCTTTTTTTGCTATTGTCAAGCCCACATTGAACTTGAGTGAACTTTGAAAGATATGTGATGATGGTCTCTGCTTTGCTCATCTGGATACTTCTTATCTTCTCCTTGAGAGCAAGCTTCCTGGCATCACTGGAACCTTGATACAGATCTAAGAGAACTTTAAACATCTCATATGTTATCGTCCTCTCATGGAGATGAGGGATAATATGGTCTTTGATCCCCTCAAGAATGATCCTCCTTGCCTTGGTGTCATTCTTGTTATGTTGGGCCAACTGTTGGGCATCTATAAGTGGCACTATTTGATTCTTCACAAATTCTAGCACCCCACTATCTTCCAACAACATTGATATTCGCTCCTTCCATGCACAAAAATGCGAGGCTCCCTCTAAACTATGATTTGACTTGAGTCCTTGGAACACCATATTGTTATCCAAAGAACTGCTTTGCTTTCTTCACTACTATAACTGGTCAATCTGGTGCTGGTCTTTATATTGATCTCTGCTCTGATACCAGGTTAAATTTCCATGAAACTCTGCAACTACTTAGTTGAATAACTGAAAACTGAAACTAGTTTACTTTCACCAAGATACAAATTTTCTTAGCAATTCATGTACAACAGAATAAAAACACAGAGATAAAAACACAACACACACAAATTGACACACTTTTCTTAGGAACCCAACAAGGAAAACTTGCTTGCTTGATGTGGCTATTTTATTGATTGTCTTGGAACAATTGAATCTATTACAAAGCAATCCGTCTCTCTTGAGAAAGCGTTTTTCTTCTCACACAAACCTCAACTAAATCAATTGATCTTGGCCTCCCTTGATCACTACTTGATCTCGGTCCGTACACACAATTGATCCTCTGCTGCCTCCTTGACTTGCTTCGTAAACCATGCTCTCTTGCTTCAATTTTGCTCCTCCTTCCTTGCACACTTGGCCTCCCTATTCCTTGCACTGATCTCTTATTTCCTAGCGCACTTCTGGCCATATTTCTTAGCGCACTTGAGCTCTTATTTTTTAGGATCCCAGCTCCACACAACCTACACACAACCAATTCTCCTAAATTCTAGCGCACTTGTGGCTCCTATTATTTAGGACACAATTCTTGCACTCCACATTCAAGGCTCTCTCACAAACTCGTGAGCTTTGTCTTGTCACAATCCTTCGTGCAAAAAACAATGTAATCTACTTATGCCTTTGTCCTCTCTTTATAGGCCCAATGCAAACATGCAAGGAGGCCCAATTCCAAATTTAGAACTTGAGCTATGATTCACAAGTTAACTCGTGCTCTCTCCAATCAATACTGTAGATCTAACTCGCTCTTCCTTCAGTGAAGACTGAAGACTAACTCGCTCTAATTGAACTGCTAACTGCCACCTCGTTTTGTAGTCAAATTGATGAAGAGTACCACTTGACTAAAATTCTAACTCTACGCATGCTAACTTGATGATTATTTCAATAAACTAGAAATAACTCATCCTAATTGAAGTCTAACCCATGAGCTCGCACTCATACTGGGAGAAGGACAATTTGAGGTCTTCACTAGCTAAGGCACAAGCTGGAAGACCTTGCTCGCTACATTTTCAATAGAACATGAGTCTTCATAGGATAATGGGGGACACGACTCTTGAGGAAGCATTCACAAGGGTGAAGCCAAAGATAGGACATTTGAGGATCTTTGGTTGTCTAGTATACATCTATGTGCCTATGGGGAAGAGGACGAAGTTGGAGCCTTCAAGAGAGAAGGGGATATTTGTTGGATATAAAAAGACCTCAAAATCATATAGGATCTTTATACTGGTGCAAAGGAAGATAATTGTGAGCAGTTTGAGGAGGACTTGGCATCTAGGAGTCTCATTATTGCCACCGACAATGACAAAGAATGAGGATTAGGAGGCTCCAAAGGGGGAGCAATGTTTAGAGGCTTCTAGTTCAGTGAGTCAAAGTGGGGAAAAGTCATTACCTCCTTCCAGTTCTATTAGGAGACCTAGGTGGTTTATTTAGACATTGAGGGATGCTTAGGAGCATGTTGAGGCTTTGTTGAGCACATCTAGGGAGAGCAGGCCTCTGAAGAAGTTTCTATACTACATGTCATTGATCAGTAACACCGTTGATGAGGCAGCAAACGAGGAGGTTTGGAGAAATGCCATGGTTAAGGCTGATGTATGGGACATTGTGCCAAGACCGAAGGGAAAGCCAGTTCCAAGTGGCTTGTTGAGAAGTACCTTTGTTAATTTTAGGTATGTTCTATGCTAGAGCAATTTATTTCAATTTCTTTTCCACATTAGCAATCACATCAACATAAAGTAAACTGCACATAGAACATAAATATAAATTGCAAAAGGCAAGCCAAGACAAGAGGACACAAGATGGGGCGCTAGCTAGGGACAAACCCCAATGTGGGGAAACCCTTGATCAATTCTTCTTTTATGTTCTTCAAAGTTCAGCAGAGAAAGTGAGAGAGATAGTACATTTACAATAGAAGTCAATCACTTTGACTTTTGATATTGGCATGAGATCAGTTGAAGACATATTGCTTCCACTGATTCTCTAAGGTGACTCGTTCACCTATCATAGTGCTGCACATTACAGTGTGACACCTTGCTGTACTGTCACATGTTTTGAACGTTGATGACCGAGCTGCTCTCATCTTCATGCTGCTCATCATGCTGCATCTTCCATGGTCTTATTCATCATAAAGTTGCTCATGCTCATGATCTCATTCATCATTATGCTGCCCATGCTCATATCATCATGCATCATTATGCTGCCCATGCTCATATCATCATGCATCATTATGCTACTCGTGCTCATATCATCATGCATCATTATGCTGCCCATGCTCATATCATCATGCTGCTTATTACGCTGCCCATGATCTCATACATCATGCTGCCTTCCTTCGGAGACAGATACTTCGGCTGTATCGACAGTTCTCGGTAGTTTCGGCTTTTTAGGCAGTTCCTACAGTTTTGGCGGTGCCGGCTTTTTCGGTAGTTTCGGCGGTGCCGATTTTTCTGGCTTTTCCTTAAGATCTCTCCTCCTACTAAAACCCAAAGACAAGTAGAGAGAGGAAGAGATCCAAGTGTGTGTAGAAATGATTTGAAGTCCTCTTCTATTTATACTAAAACATAGAGGTTGAATAGACATGACTATTGGGCTTCTGAGCCTACATAAGTCGCTGGCCAACTTAACAATTTGTCCATAACATAAATAAATTCATATTAAATACTTATCGGAATCGGATGATCTCTAGATCAATCCTACACCTCTCAATGAGAGGGATCCAATAAAAATATCAGTTGCCATAAATAATATGACCCACATGGAGTTTGGCCCTAGTTGCCAATTTTAACACTCCCTCTCAACTAGGGAGAACTCCATCCGTTGATCCATATGTCCAACTGTACTATCTCTGCTATCAGTGCCCTGCACTGCTCAGCTCAGCTCAGCTCAGCTCTGCACAACTCTGCTAGCTTTACTCAGTGCCGCTGGCTCTGCTTTGCTCTACTCAACTCTGCTGGCTCTGCTCTGCTCTGCTCTACTCAACTCTGCTCTGCTTTGCTCAACTCTGCTGGCTCTGCTTAGGTCTGATGGCTTTGCTATGCTCTGCTCAGCTCTTCTCAGCTCTGCTGGCTCTGCTCAACCTAGCTCTGCTGAACCATGAAGAAGAAGAATTGATCGAGAATGTGTCATACCATTCTCCACTGACCCGAAGTCAGTCTCAAAGTTTGTACCACTGGTTCCAGACCAAGTCTCAACCTACCCGAAGTTAGTGTCATAGTAGGTACAACTCCTACCACTGGTCCCAGACCAGTACTCTATTGACTCGAAGTCAGTCTTAGAGTATGTACCACTGGTCCCAGACCAGTTCTCAACCAACCCGAAGTCAGTGTCATAGTGGGTACAATTCCTACCACTGGTCCCAGACCAGTATCATTGATCCCAGATCAATGAAGGTCATCCTAGCATAGAGAGTACGGTAGATACAACGATGCGTCCATCAGTACTACTATAGTCCCTATCCTCATTTCCCTGCTCATTGATCTGATGAGAGGTACTTCCCATGAGTCCCAGACTGCATGAGTAGGATGCCTCAACAGGAGAACTTAATCAATCCTGTCCTCACAGGAGAACTAATCATCTTGCTACACAATCGCCATGGAGAACACATCATCCAGTCCTCACAAGAGATAATCATCCTGCTACACAATCGTCATGGAGAACACATCATCCAGACCTCACAGGAGAACTAATCATTATGCCACACAATCGTCATGGAGAACACATCATCCAGACCTCACAGGAGAATTAATCATCCTGCTACACAATCGTCATGGAGAACACATCATCTAGACCTCACAGGGGAATTAATCATCCTGTTACACAATTGTCATGGAGAACACATCATCCAGACCTCACAAGAGAATTAATCATCCTGCTATACAGGAGAGCGAATCATCTTGTCCCACAAGAGAGCGAATCATCTTGTTCGCAGGAGAGCGAATCATCCTGTCCACAGGAGAGCGAATCATCTTGTCCCACAAGAGAGCATATCATCTTGACCCACAAGAGAGCATATCATCTTGACCCACAAGAGAGCGAATCATCTTGTCCACAGGAGAGCGAATCATCTTGTCCACAGGAGAGCGAATCATCCTGTCCTAGTGTGCACCACCAGGGAAGGGTGAGTCACCCTGTGGTCGTATGTTGCTCAAGTAAAAACCACAAGCTCCCAGAGCTCAATGTATACAACATGCAGGACCCTTGTACAAGGGTCCCTTGACGACTCCAAGTCGTTCGGGAAAATCACAGATTTGATCTTTCCCCTGGGGCTTAGACAAAGTGTAGTGACCTGTACATTATCTCATAACGATGGAGCTTCCTTGCTCATAGACTTACCATATCCCAGATAAGGTAGTATCTGATGTCTATTTGCTGGAGCAATCGTCGAATACGAGATTCCTCAATAATCGAATCCCACCTCTAGTTGTCACAGAGAATCACAGTGGTGCAAACAGCTCACTTGAAGAGCTCCCCAATGAGGCAGCTTCATACGAGATCATACTTGTAGATATGTATCCGGTCTCACCGGTGCTTATAACAACCGACTTCTTCTTCCTGCTCGTCCATGATATCGAAGCAGAATCCAAAGAGAAACAACACTAAGAAGTGCTCTAGTGATCCTCCACACTGCCTGTCCAATCAGCATTCGAATAATCATGCAGTTTCATTTTTCCGGCAGTGTATCTCAATCCATGAGAGATTGTGCCCCGAAGACATCTTAGAAGATTCTTGGCACCAATCCAGTGAGGTTCAACCAAATATGAGCTCACCATGCTAACTACAAAACATAGGTTCCGACGGAAGTTCACCAAGAACATCAACGCGAATGAGTTTATGAGATTCAGAGGCATTTCCCAAATCTGGTCCGACAACACTACCATATAACTTTTGAAAGTGAAGATCCTCGAGGTAGTCACAGGCTTGCAGTTCACCATTCCACATCTGGAATCCAACTCCCTCTTACTTCTGCAAAATGAGGGTCTGCACCTGTTAGAAGTAGGTCGTCCTCATAAGGTGCTGGTATGAGAGGTCTATCATCCACAATCTTCAGATGGTTTGGATCGTTTTCACTCCTAGTGAATCTCAGCTTTATCAGATAGCTATCGATCCTCTCATACTATGCCCGAGGTGTTTTGCTTCAAGCCATAGAGGGCTTTCTTACACCTGCATATGCGAGATTCCTGATTATCAATCTTAGACCCCTTGGGTTGTTCGAGACTTGTGGACCTGCTACATGAGGGGAATGGTCCCCTTG
Source organism: Pinus taeda (assembly GCA_000404065.3). Taxonomy (NCBI): domain Eukaryota; kingdom Viridiplantae; phylum Streptophyta; class Pinopsida; order Pinales; family Pinaceae; genus Pinus; species Pinus taeda. The sequence goes on from APFE030201356.1 coordinate 9,808, forward strand.
TAAGATTTTCCTTCAGTACATCTCAGACATGTACTTTCATGCTCCTTTTGAATTCAGGCATCCCTATCACCATCTGACTCACAGACCTTCGGTGCTACGTGACAATGGACATGGTCCCCAGTGGACTTCATGCAATTTGATACAACCCTGAACTCAAAAACATATTTGAAAATTCTATTTCCAAACACGTACCTTTCCATCGATGAGTGCCACCCTGAAACCTTTGACTTCCATTTTCGAGATGGACACCAGGTTCTTGCGATCAGGTACATAAAAGTGATTAGGGGTTCCTTGCTTTCTTTGAAGAGTCGACCATTTCCTTGATGACCTGCATTACCTTCGGACACTCCTTCGCATAATGGCCGAACTTATTGCAACCAAGGCATCCGCCTTTCCTTCCACCCTTAGATCCAAACTTCCCAATGAAGTGATCTTTAGATGGGCCATTAGAAACTTCTGCTACGCCATTATGATAATATGTTCTGCTTCGACTTCACCCTTTGTGAACTTAGAAGAGAGGTGGAACCCATTGATCCTTTTGTCTTGTCCCTATTGTCTTTGGTGATTGCTCTTTCACTCTTGCTTGGGTATTGTCTTCACCTCAACTCTGATACCATGTTAATTTTAGGTATGTTCTATTCTAGAGCAATTTATTTCAATTTCTTTTCCACATTAGCAATCACATCAGCATAAAGTAAACTGCAGATAGAACATAAATATAAAT
>APFE030201356.1:10709-22433 GCA_000404065.3 Pinus taeda
CTTTTATGTTCTTCAAAGTTCAGTAGAGAAAGTGAGAGAGATAGTACATTTACAATAGAAGTCAATCACTTTGACTTTTGATATTGGCATGAGATCAGTTGAAGACATATTACTTCAACTGATTCTCTAAGGTGACTCATTCATCTATCATAGTGTTGCATCTCGTCTATTTGTTGCACATTACTGTGTGACACCTTGCTGTACTGTCACAAGTGTTGAGCCTTGATGACTGAGCTGCTCTCATCTTCATGCTGCTCATCATGCTACATCTTCCATGGTCTTATTCATCATCAAGCTGCCCATGTTCATGATCTCATTCATCATTACGCTGCCCATGCTCATATCATCATGCATCATTATGTTGACCATGCTCATATCATCATGCTGCTTATTATGCTGCCCATGATCTCATACATCATGCTGCCTTCCTTCGGAGACAGATGCTCTAGCTGTTTCGGCAGTTCTCGGTAGTTCCGGCTTTCCGGCTTTTCTGGTATTTCCGGCAGTTTCGGCAGTGCCAGCTTTTCTGGCTTTTCCGGCTTTTCCGACGTTTCCGGCTTTTCTGGCAGTTCCGACTTTTCCTTAGGATCTCTCCTCCTACTAAAACCCAATGACAAGTAGAGAGAGGAAGAGATCCAAGTGTGTGTAGAAATGACTTGAAGTCCTCTTCTATTTATACTAAAACGTAGAGGTTGACTAAGCCTACATAAGTTGTTGGCCGACTTAACAATTTGTCCATAACATAAATAAATTCATAACTTCATAAATACTTATCGGAATTGGATGATCTTTAGATCAATCCTATAGCTCTCAATGAGAGGGATCCAATAAAAATATCAGCTGCCATAAATAATATGACCCACATGGAGTTTGGCCCTAGTTGCCAATTTTAACAACCTTCCTCACTCAGAGGGAGTGTTGATGTTTGTAGCAATGGATAGGTACTTCCATACTGGTGTAAGTGTGTAGACATGTGGAAGTCATCCAAAGATAGGACATTTGAGGATATTTGGTTGTCTAGTATACATCTATGTGCCTATGGGGAAGAGGATGAAGTTGGAGGCTTCAGGAGAGAGGGGGATATTTTTATGGATATAAAAGACCTCAAAATCTTATAGGATCTTCATACTGGTGCAAAGGAAGATAATTGTGAGCAGTTTGAGGAGGACTTGGCATCTAGGAAGTCTCATTGTTGCCACCGGCAGTGACAAAGGATGAGGATTAAGAGGCTCCAAAGGGGAAACAACGTTTAGAGGCTTCTAGTTCAGTGAGTCAATGTGGGGAAAAGTCATTAGCTCCTTCCAGTTCTATTAGGAGACCTAGGTGGTTTATGTAGACATTGAGGGATGCTTAGGATTATGTTGAGGCTCCGATGAGCACATCTAGGGAGAGCAGGCCTTTGAAGAAGTTTCTGTACTACATGGCATTGATCAGTAACACCGTTGATGAGGCAGAAAATGAGGAGGTTTGGAGAAACGCCATGGTGAAGGATGACGTATGGGACATTGTGCCAAGACCGAAGAGGAAGCCAGTTCCAAGTGGCTTGTTGAGAAGTACCTTCCTCACTCAGAGGGAGTGTTGATGTTTGTAGCATTGGATAGGTACTTCTGTTCTGGTGTAAGTGTGTAGACATGTGGAAGTCATTTAAAGGCTTCAACTATAGCAAAATTACTTTGATTAAAGGATTTATTAAAGTAATTGCTTTTTATAAGAAAAAGTGAGTTCAATCTAATGTAATGCAAATGTTTTTTTGCATTAGTGAATTAGATGAATCTCAACCATTGATCTCAAGTGAGTTGAGATCTAATCTGAAGTGTTAATCACATTGGAGATTAGGGTTGTGGAGTTGGTCAATAACTCAAGCTTATAAAAGCAAGGCTAGGTGAAGGAGGAAGGCACACAAGACATTAAGTGATTGGGTCATGAAGGACATTGATTCAAGGAGATCTCAGCAAGGGTGGAGGACTTTCATCTAGAGATAAAGTCCAAGGGAGGAGAGTGCAAACAGGTAGCAGCAAGAGGAGCAAAACCCAGCATCTATAAATCAAAGGATACATTTTTGGGCAGACAAGTAGCAGTCTGCAGATTGTACAGGGCAGCAGGTAGAGCAGCATCTGTGCTGGTGTACAGCAGATAGTCACACACGCAGGGTAGTAGAACTGCAGAGCAACAGTCGTGCAACAGACAGCAGGAATGCTGCACCCTTGCACAGCCGCACAGCAGATAGTCACATGAGTTTGTATAGAGGGCTGTGCAGCAGGTCAGCAGGCAAAGGGTTGTTTTAGAAATTTTCTGAAGGCCGTACAACCCATATAGGTGTCCAGTAAATTTAGAAATAGTTTGGTGTAGCTTGTATTTTTCTCAGTGGACCATTTTTCCAGTAAGGGAGCCCTTGTGTGTTGTGAATTTAATTGAAGAACAACAGATTTGAAGGGCAGCAATTGCCGTGTTTGCATGTGAAGTTGGCTCATTTTGGTTCCAGTGATTTTGGATTTTATTTACTTTAAAAATCCCAGCTGTGTAATTTATTCAATAATCTGCATTTTAATTTAATTTACAACAAGGAATTACTATGAAATATTTTGCATGTTTGCTAGGGTTAGGGAAATTAAATAGACATACACAGGCTATGAACACGATGATTTTTGACAGATTCCGTGGTTTTTTTCATATGCATATTGTGAATTTAACATTGGTATGGTCTTAGTTCATATAAACATAGAGGCTGTTATGATCAATGTTTTAAAACTTGGACTTGGACTTGGAATCAGTTGAGGGTCAACTTGAACTCGGATTTACTTGGACTGATCTGATTTCAATAACTTGGTATACTAAAAAATACATAAAATATTTAAATTTAAATGAAAACATTATATTTAATGATTCCAAAAATTATTGAAACTTGGAAAGAAAGCATTATGAATAAATGAGCAAGAACATAAATGACAAGCAATGGTCCACCATTGCTTATATCAGGATCCTCATCATTAGTATCACCCTGTGCCTCCACCCAGTTTTGATGAGATTACCTAAGCTAAACCTTATAATATGGTATAAAAAGCTTAACGTGCCTAATGAATGATTTTGGTTTGAGTGAAGTGTATATTTTTGCTAAGGCCATGACAGAGGAATTCAACAATCAATACCACCAACATCAAGGTACACAAAGGGCTTGGTGCTCTTGATTAAATGCAATCCGATGCCCACCCTCACATGTGATAGAATCCAGTGAAAATGTTGCAATCCTACCAATCTTGAAACCTTGAAAACTGTTACGTCTGGTAAATTTTGAATGGGATATGAAATTCTACTTTCACCATATGAAGCCCAATGAGGTTGGGACCAGTGTCAAACATCCTGAAACAATTAATGGTAATGTTAAATATTTAAGTAAAATGATAAAAATGAAATGTCAAGATTTTTAAAATTGAAGAGGATAAAAAAGGAAAGATGAAGAAAATGCCTTAAAACAACCTGAAACAATTAATGGTAATGTTAAAAATTTAAGTTAAAGGATAAAAATGAAAGATAAAGGAATATCAAGATTTTAAAATTGAAGTAAGAGGATAAAAAGGAAAGATGAAGAAAATGCCATGAGTTTAACATGACAATTAAATGCCAGCGTTTTTGGTCAAACCTTTTTAAAGAAAAATTGAATTTTGCATGTTGGTAAGGTTCAAGTACCTACTTGTCAGAGTAGGGCTGGTTTGGTCGCAACCTGGCCTTCCGAACCGAGCAGATGGCCGAGTCAGTTCAGCCAGCAACCAATTTGGCTGAGTTGACTGAGTCTGAGTCAACTTGGAATGATTTTTAAAATTATGATTAGGATCTTAATGGCCAATTAAAGTCCCTGTTTTTTTTTTGGAGGCATCCATTATTCAAAATTCCAGTAAAATTTGTTTGGAGTTTGGTAGTTGCAACCAGGTAAAGAGACCTGTTAATTGCAATATATACTCGTAGTTGTATGCTAAATATAAACTATTGGAGACAGAGAGCTAATATCTATCCGAGATTTTTTAGAATTGATAGGTAAGGAGAAAATTGTAAGGGTTAAAAGTGCAGATATAATAACATCTCAAACTAACTTCTATACCTTGAATAGAGAAGCTCTGTTGTTTCTGGTTCTTCACCTGTGTATGCATATAAGGGAGGTGACATACACAATGGAAGGTCTGTTTACGCAGGAACAGATGCTTTGTCATTCAAATCTCCCACATTGTATCTCATTGACTGGTGTCAATTAGTGTTGCACATATTGTGATAATATCGGAATTATTGCCACAACTTGTTGTGAAAATTTCAAAATTATTGCCCTGTTTGTCAATTTCAACATATTAACATTTAATTTAATTTTTTCTAACCCTAATTTCTTAAAAGTGATTTAGGGGATTGAGCTGTGAGGATACTCTTTCTATTTCTATCGAGCAAACAAAGGGAAATCTGTGTTTTCATTTCCCAAGATTCATCTCATGAGAAACATACCCTAATAGTTAATGGTAATATTAAATTATAAAAGTAAAAACATCCTTTTACTTAAATTTTTAACATTACTATTAATTGACTCAGGATGTTTGAGAGTGGTTCTGACTTCATTGGATTTCATACGGAGAAAGTAGAATTTTAGATCCGACTCAAAATCCTGCAGACTTAATAGTCTTTAGGATTTCAGGGTTGGTGGGTTTGCAATGTTTCTACTGGATTCTATGATGTACGAGGGTATGGAACTAACATTTAATCAATATCACCAAGCCCTCTATGAACCTCGATGTTGGTGGCACTGACTGTTGAGCTCCTGCTTCATGACCCTAGTAAAAATGTATACTTCACTCAAGCAAAATTATTGATTAGGATGTTGAGATTTATCTATCTAAATTTAATGTTTAGTGGGTGATCTTGATGAATATGAATCCAGTATTGGCAATGGTTTTGATGTTATGTGGCTATTTTTTGCAGCAAGGTTTTCTTTGGATTTCGGAGGCCATTTATAGCCTCTCTATTGATCTATTTCTAATCAGAGATGGATTGCACTCAGTGATATTTTGGTTATATGCACCTTTGTTATTTACATGAGGAAGTTTGCATATTTGTATATAATAATTTGGATTCATATGGATGCACATGAATTATATTATCTTTTCAAAATTTGAATATTTTATGTATTTTTTGGTTGACCAATCTTTTGGTCTAGTTCTGATAACATTGCTGAGGATGAATTGACCATTATCCATCAAGCGAACGAGGGGAAAGCTGTTGTTTTCATTGCCATGATTCATCTCATGAGATACATTTATTTTTGTTTTGACATGATTTTGTATCATTCTATTAGATCTTATGTTCGGGACAAATATCATATTTCAATATCAATATCTGATGTACCTACTATCACTTGACATTTTATACATCTTATACATCACTTTTATTTTATTTTTTTATGTAGCAATGTGTTTGTTTGATGTTGATATTGTTTTAGAAGTTAAAAAATTGAAAAAAAAGATTATTTTTTATTTTTTAAAGTTTCCCGATAATTTACGATATTTTCCCCAATATTGCCAATAATTAAAATTTTGGACCCTCGGGGATAAATTGCCAATAACGATAAATATAACATTGGTGTCAATACAATATATTGAAGGCCCACTTTGTCATCCTCTTCTTTTGTTCTGTGATTCCATTATTTATGTGTTTTGTATTGAAGAGTCCCTAGTTTCATTTTTGATGTACTAAAATGTCTTCAGACGTTCAGTAACAAGCACAATATTATATACAGCTTCTAATTTGTTCCCTTCCTTCTGTTAAACTTCTTTTATATTATTGTATTTTCTGGAGGAAGATATTCAACTTCTGACAGAACTCGCTCTGCACTTCCTTCAGGAGCCAAGCAGTGTAGAGAAAATTATGGAGATTGACGAACATGTTGGTTGTGCTATGAGTGGATTGATAGCTGATGCTCGGACACTTGTGGAACATGCACGTGTTGAAACTCAGGTCTATTCTGATTATTGCTTGAGAGTTTTAAGCACGAGACAAACATAATGCAATACTTCATCTAGCTTATGTGGACATTTTTGTTACAGAACCATAGGTTCTCCTATGGTGAGCCTATGAGCACTGAGTCAACAACGCAAGCTTTGTGTGATCTTGCACTTCGATTTGGAGAAGGTGATGAAGATTCTATGGTACTTGCTTCGAAGCCTCTTATTAAACTAGAATTGTTCCATAACCTATAATGCTAGTTAGTTTGTGTCGATGAATAGATACATTTGATTACATTTGTACATTATAATTCTCTTTGAAAGTACCCCACAGTGCACTTCCAGAGGTATGAAATTTATCTAGAGTTTTTAAATTTACTCATTCAATTATTTTTATTTAGTTTTGCCTGACATATACAAACATATGGGTTGTTGAAATTGAGCACATTATCATGCTCTGACAAAGTACCTTCTGAGTTACTTTAAGAAATCTATTTAGACTTTTTTTGATTTTATTTTATCTCTGTTTCATGTATTTTGATTTGATTTACATATCTGACTGTGTGATGTAAATATTTCTGAGTACCCCACAACGTACTTCTAGAAATATGAAATATATGTAGAGTTCTTAAATTTAGCCATTCAGCTATTTTTTATTTTTGTCTGACATATATAAATATATGGTTTAAGTTGGGCACATTATCACACTCTGACAAAGTACCTTGTGAGTTACTTTAAGAAATCTATTCAGACTTATTTTTATTTTACCTCTGTTTCATGTATTCTGATTTGATTTATATATCTAACTATGAGATGGACAGAATTCTCAGTACACCACAACGCACTTCCAGAAATATCAAACATATCTAGAGTTTTTTAAATTTATTCATTCAGCTATTTTTATTTAATTTTGTCTGACATATAAATACTATATGGGTTGTTTAAGTGGGGCACATTATGGAGCTCTTACAAAGTACCTTGTGAGTTACTTTAAGAAATCTATTCACTTATTTTTATTTTACCTTTGTTTCATGTATTTTGATTTGATTTACATATCTGACTGTGAGAAGGACATAATTCGCAGTTGGGCTAAATTAAACTTGATTTAATGTTTCTTGACAACTAGCTAGAGATGTTAGACCTTGTAAATATTAGATAGCAGGGTCTGTTTTAAATCTGCCAATTTTCAGTAAAAGTAGTAGTATACATAATAAAGCAAACAGTAACAGTAGTAATTTCTGACAGTACTCTATTGCTGTATCTGGATATTCATTTACAAAAACTGCTTTATTTCCACACCTTTTCCTGTGCAATTTGACACATGGTAGGGTTGATTGAAATCATTTTCCTTCACAAGTGCACCAGTCACTTGATTCTGTATCAAAGAAAAATGACCCAATTAATAAATACACCATTGTGAGAAAGGGATAAGGAAATAATTTTCATTTGCTAAGCATTTTTTTTAAACGGAACGTATAGCATTTGTATTAAAACAACTGGATACATGGCCAGAACCATTTACATTTTTTAGATATATCCAAGGCTTGCAAATTTGAGATTGAGCACAGAGGCTCAATCCAAACCCTCAAGCAAGTTCCCCATGACAAAGATTTCAGTCCCTTTCCAAGTAAAATTTTTCCAAAAAACCCCAATATCCAGACACATTCCATTTTTCACTATTTTTATTTTGATCTAGCTTGACTTTTTGTTTTTCTGGGTGAAAAACTTTTTCCTTTCTTCTCAATTTGAGTCCAACCCACATTATCCGCAAATTCTGGTGGATCATTCTTTGGCAAGTGCACAATAATATTCTTGAGATCTTCATCATCTGCCTGGTCTACCCAAGAAGATGCCTTTTCAACATTATTCCTTGTGGTTTCTGGAGGAGATCTGTTTTCCACGAGGGATCGCTGCTTTTCCACTAATGCTGTGTCTAGGAAATCCTTATTGGTTGTTAAAACTATTAAGGGTACCAAGGAAGTGTTTCCTAGTGCATTAGCCTTTTTGCCTAGAAAGACACTTTAATTACCTTTTTGGCATGGGACTCTATGGGATATATTAAAGCCAAGAGGAAAAAGTCACTTTATGTGGTATTTGTACCAGGTACTTTATATTAATGTCAATTTATGTCTTAAAGTGACTTTATGACAAAAAGTACGATAGTACTTTCTAATAATAAAGTCACTTTATATTTTAAAGTTGACTTTATGTGAAGAAAAAGTGTAAGGTACGAAACTAAAGTTATAGAGTGACTAGGAGCCATTAATGAGGGGGATCACATTAAAAGGGGGTCATGTGAAAGAATGATCTCCACCTTTGATCTCATGAGCTGAGATCTAATCTCAGCAGTCATTAATGAGGGGGACCACATTAAAAGGGGGTCAAGTGAGGGAATGATCTCCACCATTGATCTAATGAGCTGAGATCTAATCTCAGCCTTTGATCAATAGGGTAGGTTTCTCCTTTTTAATGAAAGACAAAAAGGGAGAAAAGGCAAGAGAACTCATTTCATTCTTCACATGAGCATTTTGGAGAAGAGAGGAGAGCTAAGGAAGAAGAGAAAATAACAGAAGGAGAAAAGATTACACCAGAGAAACTAGAAGCTACAGCAGGCCCGAATTTCTAGGAGGCCGAGTTCAAGCCTTATGGAGGAAGCTTGAAAATCTAGGAGATAAACAGAGAGACTTCAACATTCAGTTCTAGGTTGAAGGAGGGACTGCTAGTTAAGGATTTTTGTGGCAGAGGCAGAGAAAAAGGTTGCACATATGTCCAAGCAGCTAGTCTACCCATTGTGCACAGTTAGAGGCATTCCTGTAGCTGCCAATGTGAATTTCGGGACAAAACAGAGACCACAGGTAGCACACAAAACAAGGAGAAGCTTGTAGCCTGTCAGCGTTGATTTTTAGCAGGTCAGTGCGTTAAATTCATGGTTGACTGGCATGTGTTTTTAAGCAGTCAAAGCACAGTCATGTGGCTCGAAATTCCAGAAAAGAAGGCTAGTCTGTGGTCCAGTAATTAAGGAGGAGGACTGCACTCTTTCCAAGGGAGAGATAAGTAAATTTGTTGCTATTATCTCTGTAATAATTTTTCTTGAGAAGCTAATAATCTATTCCTCCTTAGCACTGGTTTTCGCCACTCTGGTGTTTTTCCATGGTCATTGTTGACCAAAACTCAGTGTGTAAAAATGTTTTAAATTCTATGTGTGCTTGTTATTATTTTCTTATCAGCTCAAAAGAAAAAAAATGCAAAGTGTATAGTAGTCCTGAATGTTGCAAATTAATTAGCATTATAAGTTTATATCAGTTAACTATTTGGGGCTGAGGGTATTAAACTTTATGCTAAAACCTTGAAACGGGGAGGGCTACAGACTAGCAAAAATTTCTACACTGGTGACCGGAGGATCCACATTGGCATTTGATTTTTCCTGCTTTGATTCTGTTGCCGCAGATGCAATTTCTTTGGCCATATCTACTTCCTTCTTGTCCTGAAGCTCTTCCTCTTTGTATACTGTATAATGATCACCTTGCGCTCCTTCCTACCATTTGGGCCTTCGGGATTTTTTCTGGTCTTTGCTACTCTGAGAACATTTGGGGCAGTTTTTATTTACATGCCCCGTTTCATAGCATTCTCTACACCAAAATGAAATATTCTCATAGTCGAGCTGTTGGACCTAAACATATTTTGGAATCGTCAAATTAATCTCTGTGGGAAAACCCTTGCTGAAATCCATCCACACAAATGCAGGCATGAGTAGTCTTGAAATTTTTTCCCATTTCAGAACAATGACGATAAAAATTTCCTAATGAATTCACAATGGAGGAAAGCGATGTAAGATTTCAGAAATGCAAGGGAAGGTTTGGAAGCCTTACCCAAACTGGGGCTGTGGAGACTGATGCCGTTACTGGATCAAAAGTGGGGAGTCCTAGGCTGTTTGAAGTAACCAAAACTACCCCAAAACCATGACCCAACTTCACAGATGGCTTTCTTGTCCTCTATATTGTCAAAAACCACGACAAAAAAACCTCGAGTCATAGTGTAAATGTTCAATTCGTCTGTCAAAAGGGGCTTCCATGACTTAGAGATCCATTTGTGCAAATCGACCATTCGCGACCAGTACCCATTAAACCTGCAAACCAAGCCAATCTCTGACAAATATTTTTCACAACAGAAAGCTTCCTGATCCATAGGAACATTGAGGGAAGGAATTTCTTGAACCATTGGAAGACCAAAACCATATTTCATCATGGAGCTATATGAAACCAAAGAAGAGCTAGCTTGACCGGTAACCATACCTGCAAAAGAAACTGTCTTTTTCCCCGAATTACAGGGATTTTCCATTGAACGATTTGTAAAAGGGATCTGCAGAAAATCCAAACAAACAAAGGAAAGATTGGATGGCTAGGGCGAAACCCTAGCTGCTGCAAGGGTTTCCAGAGCTCCGTCAATTCTTTCCATGTTACTATTTAAAATATTTTATTATTCATTTGCTAAGTTTCTTGCACAAGATTTGTTTAGTGTATTGTTCTCTTGGTAAGGGTCTATTTCTGGGTATACAATTTGGATGTCGTCGATGGATTATATAGAGTCTCACGAATATTTATTGATGTAACAAGAGGTTACATAACTTGATTGGAATGTAAGAAATGAGAAGCTATAATATTCCCAAGGGACAAAGTAGCATGTAGGAATTTACAAGGTAAGTTCCTCAGATAGAACACCAAAGGACACTGCTCACAAACAGATCACAAATCAATACACTAGTATTCTTGACATGGTTAAAACCTTCAAAGAGGGAAACGGTGCACGGCCTGAGCCAACGCGGCCACTTCAAGCAATTTATTAATATAAAAGAAAGAAAATTTACATAAGCTTCTCCCATGAACGGTCACCTTACAAATGACCCTCCATGCTCTTTAAATAGAGATCATGGACCAATCGAGGGTTAAGCCACGGATCAACTGTTGGTAATAGTAACCAATGTTTTAAAATTCGACCGATTCGAAACGGAAACTGCCGAGTTGATTCGTTTCAATGCCTAGAATTGTGATTCGGTGGAGGAAACAGTTCGGGAGGCTGAGTCATTGCTGACTCGGCCAACTCGGCCGTTTCCGTATTGAGTCGGTTGAGTCATAACCTGCGGCCTGTAACCCCATCAAAACAACGATTTGTCATTAATTTAATGAAATTTTGAAGTGTTTGTTGATTGGTTCGGACTCCAAGGTGTTTTCTAAATTAGTTAAATGCTATTTGGGGTCCATTCCCCTCTCCTAGTATTGATATGCTATTCAAATTTCATGGTAATTTTAAATTCTTAAAGTAAAAGTGACATTCTCCTTAATCTTCATTTTCAACCTTCTACTTAATTTTTTAACATTACCATGAAATGACTCAAGATGTTTGAGAGTGGTTCCGACCTCATTGGATTTCATATGGAGAAAGTAGAATTTTAGATTTCATTCAAAATCCAGCAGGCTTATCAATTTTTCAGGATTTCAGGATTGGAGGATTGCAATGTTTCCATTGAATTTTGTCATGTATTAAGGTATGGAACTCGTATTTAATCAAGAGCACCAATCCCTCTATGTACCTTGATGTTAGTGACATTGGTTGTCGAACTCCTTTGGGATTCGCTCCCAAACCAGGAGCTTCTGAAAATGTTGCTCCCGCTCCCGTTTTCGCTCTCGCTCCCCACTTTCACTCCCACTCCCAAGTAACACTGAGCCAGATGATGTTGGCAACTCTAGCAGTAGCC
>APFE030201356.1:22570-39869 GCA_000404065.3 Pinus taeda
TGATCTCTATATCATCATCGTGTATGTATTGGACAATGCACTAGGTGCCATTTTGATATAATGGATATATTCATGAGCCTACTTTGATCATATGTTGTCTTCTATCTATATTCTAATGCTGTGTGTTTGGAAACATGAATGAACATCTTTAAATTATGTGTTTTTATAAAAAATAAATATTTAATGTATTTTTTACAACGACCGAGTCATTGAAATCGAGTCGGTCGAGTCGACCCTCAGCCGAGTCGGAGTTGGAGTCGGAGTTTTAGGGTAATACCGAAGAGAGAATGAACCGTCGGATCACTTCATGTTTAGAACATATCGTGACTGTCGGATTGTAAGTTACAAAAGTACATAGTAAAGAAACACACTTTACCTAACTCTACACTAGACCAAGTTATACTTAACTATTTCCTATGTGTCGGAATATCCTAACATCCCCCCTTAAGAACAACTTGGGATAGGATTGAAAGATGTACAAATATGACACAATAGGAGAAGCAAGGAGACATTAGAGCCTATCCCCTCTTAGTGACAACTTCCTGAACTCCAACCATAAATCGAAGTTTAGTAAACTTTGCCTCTGTGAGAGCCTTTGTAAAGATGTCTACAACTTGATCATCGGTTGAACAATATTGCACTTCAAGAACATGGTCATGAATGAGATTTCTGATGAAGTGCATGTGTAGTTCAGTGTGTTTTCTGTGCTGATGTTGGACTAGATCTTTGCGTAGTTGAATGGCATTTGATTATCACACCAAAGTGTAGTCGGATGCTGCTGCTGAAAGCCAAACTCTGACAGGATTTGACGAAGCCACAGGGCTTCCTTACTAGCTTCTATGACGCCACGGTACTTTGATTCTGCTGAAAAAAGAGAAATGACACTTTGTTTCTTGCAAGCCCATGTAATAGGTCCAAAACCAAGAGTGAAGACATAACCTGCAGTAGACTTCCGATCATTAGGGTTACCAACCCAATCGGAATCAGTGAACTAACCAATAGAGGAGATGCTTTTGCACTGTAATGAATCCCAAACTGAACTGTATCTCGAACATAACAAAGTATTCTTTTAGTTGCTTTCCAATGACTTTCATATGGGTTTTTCATAAAATGAGCAATAAGGCCAACAACAAAGGAAAGGTCAGGACGGGTATGGGTCAGATACAAAAGTTTTCCTACAAGCTGACGGTATAAGGTAGCATCAACTTCAAGGGAAGTACAAGTGACTGAAAGTTTGACTCTAGACTGAAAGGGAGAAGGGGTTGGCTTACAGTCTACCATGTGAAAGTGGCGTAGAAGATCATATGCATACTTGGACTAGGAAAAGGAAATACCTTCCTTGGATTGCAAGACTTGAAGACCAAGAAAATAATGCAAGTGTCCTAAGTCTGTCATTTCAACCTGTTTTTTAAGGTTGGACTTCACATGGTTTATAAGGTTGGGATCACTACTAGTAAGGATAAGATCATCAACATAAAGAACAAGAATGATAAGAGACTTACCCACTTTCTTGGTGTAGACAATATTGTCAGAATGACACCTAGAAAAGCCACTATCTAAAAGAAATCTATCTATTTTGGCATACCAAGCCCGAGGGGCTTGCTTGAGACCATAAAGGGATTTCTTAAACCGACATACAAGGCTGAAGTCTGTTTGTATAAAGCCAGGAGGTTGTTCCATATAGATTTCTTCACGCAAGAAGGTAGATTTAACATCCATCTGATGGACTTCCCATTTGAAAGAGGTAGCAAGGGAAAAAACAAGGCGGATAGAGTTCATTTTGGCAACATGGGAGAAGGTTTCAGTATAGTCAATGCCTTCAACTTGTGAAAAACCCTTAGCAACAAGACGAGCTTTATGTTTATCAACTTTTCCATCTGGTTCAAACTTGGTTCTGTAAACCCATTTGCATCTAACAAGTTTTTGTCCCTTTGGAAGAGGAACAAGATCCCATGTATCATTTGCCAATAATGAACGATATTCTTCATTCATAGCTGCGTCCTAATCTGGATGGCTTGAAGCTTCTGCAAAGGTGTCAGGATCATAATGTGCTGAAGCTTAAGCCAATAAAGGAGAGGCTTTATCGAACTGAGAACGTGTACATCGCTGATTTGTAGGATCACCTGCAAGAACACTTGCTGCATCCCGAGCAGCACGGACCCATTTTGGACTAGCTGAGGAGCTGAAGGAGGATCCCGAGAAGGTGGGGGAGGATTGTCACCCTCGTTGTCATCATCTGAAGAAGAAGGATTTTCAGAAGTAGAAGGGATAGAGAGAGGTGGCACATCCGCCGAACTAGGCTTGTAGGCCGATATATTTTCAGCAAACTTTACATCTCTTTTGATGATAACATTTTTGGATTTAGGTGGAAGAAGTCTATATCCTTTGACATCTTCAGAATATCCAACAAAAATACATTTTTCACTCTTAGGTTCTAAGGCTTTATGTTTCTCATCTAGAATATGGGTCCATACTTCACTTCCAAAAACACGAAAGTGACTTACATTTGGTTTAATTGAGCTCCATGCTTCTTTTGGAGCGGTATTCTTTAAAACCTTAGTAGGAGTGCGATTTACTATGTAATTTGCACAGTTAATTGCTTTTGCCCAAAAATTAATACCAAGTCCTTTAGATTGAAGCATACAATTAGCCATTTCCTTTAAGATGCGATTCTTCCTTTCAGCTACACCATTTTGTTGTGGAGTATATGGAACAATACGCTGCATTTGAATTCCATGCTCAGTGCAAAAGTTGATGAATTTGTTGTTAACATATTCTCTGCCATTATCAGATCTTAGCTTAAGAATTTGATGTCCAGATTGATTATCAACAAAGGCCTTAAGGGCCAAGAACATGTTAAATACTTCACTCCTAAGTTTTAAGGAGTATATCCAAGTGCGTCTGGAGAAATCATCAATGAAAGTTAAGAAATACTTATAGCCAGAGAATGAAACAACTGGAAGTGGACCACATAAGTCACTATGCACAAGCTGTAAAGGGTTCGAGGCATGCCAAGAGGCACACTTTTCAAAACTATCCCGATGATGATTTCTGAGTACACATCCAAAACAAACACCATCTCTGCAAGACACCATAGGAAGACCTGTCACCATATTTTCTTTACATAGGTTTTGAAGGGTGCGATAGTTTAAGTGACCAAATCGCTCATGCCAAAGTTTGTTCACTTCATCATTATGAGCAACAAATATCGAGGGAAGAGTTAATGACCCAAAGTTGTCAACTCCAGTAGCTAAAATCTATCTAGGATCTCTTAGGGCCTTAATTACAACATCGTGAGGTGAAAATTCAACGGTTTTACCTTCACTTGAATGAGTTATCTGATATATAGATAAAAGGTTGCAGGATAAGGTTGGAACACATAATACATCATTAAATTGACCATTGTCTAGATGAATAGTTCCAGTGCCTACAACACTAAGCAATCTATCATCACCAACATATATATTTTTGGTGATACAATCATTTAAAGAAGAAAACATGGCTTTTTTTGGCCATGTGATAAGAAACTCCAGAATCAATGAGCCACTCGTGAGAATGAGAAGAAGAAGATACATTTAGTGCATAACCAGACTGAGATGCTTGACAACCACATGCAGAAAGTGCTATTCTTGAATATGAAGTTGAAGTTGAAGAGTGCTCCAAATGGATGTTATGCTTCTTCATTGCTGCTTCCAAGGCTTCCATATTCTTAAAGTATTTGGATTCTAAGTGGCCATCTCGATTACAAAAGGTGCAATGTCTATCAATCTTCTTCCCTTTTTTTTATTTGCCTTATCATTTTGTTGAATTGATTTTTCATTTTGTTGAGTCTGAAAGTGCTTAGGACCTTTGTTTGGTTTATGACCATTCTTTTTAGGATACTGCTTCTTAGGATTCTTTGAATTTGGTTGCTGCTGGGCTGCTAAGGCTTTCTTAAAAGAGTTTCCAGTATTAAGAAGACCAAGATGTAAGAGTTTTTCTTGTTCTCTTATTAAAGAATCACAAAAGACATCAAAAGAAGGGGACTTGTAGGCTTGTCCTTGAGAAATAAAGGCTTCTTTAGTAGAATGGAAGGTGGAAACAAACACAGAATAGGCTGGTCCTAACTTAGTAAGAATGTAATAGATAAGGCTACCATCTTTCTTAACCTTAACACCTTCTAAGAGAAGTCTCTTAAACTTGGACAAAAAATCTTCAATGAAGAAAAATTATTGGGGTCCAACGTAAGCAACTCATTTTCGAGTCGATGGGCTCTAATTTCATTTTTAATTCCAAAAACTTTATTGCGTTGTTTCATTGCTTCATCAGGGGTATCAAGTTCTGTGATATGAAATCTAAGGTCTGAAGAAATAGACATCCCTATCAACACACATGCTTGATCTTGCTTATTTTCCCATTTGACTGCCTTATATTCATCTTTAGGTTTAGATTCTTGGCCTGAGGCTATTCTATAAAGACCTTTACTTCTAACTAAATCCTCCATTTAGGAAACCCATTGGAAGTAGTTGGTGCTGTCAAGAATAACTTGGCATGGACTTTCCATTTTAACAAAAACTGAAGTAGTAGATGCTGAAACTAATTGTTCCAATGGAAAGATCTCAAAAAATTAGGCCGATTAAAAAAAAACGGCTTTGAAAATGGCTTCTGTATGAAGAAGTTATGGATTTTTGAAGAAAAGTTGTTGAAGATGCCGACGAAGTATGTGAATGTGCGGAAGTGAATGATAATGTTATATTTGTAAAAAAAATCCCCCCTCTTTCCAAACTTTTAATCTAATTAAGTTCACTTTAAAAAAAAATTATGTGACCCACTTTTATAAATAAGTGAAGTCACTTTTACAATGGTACTTTATGAGCTACCCACTAAATTGTAACTTAAATAAAAGATAAAGGAACTTTAGAATTATAAGTGACTCACTTTTTATAATGGGTGAGAACACTTGGCTTACTTCAAAAACCCATTTTTTCTTACAAAATAAAGAAAACCACACAACTCAAAACAAACATGCACAACAAGCAAGCCCTACAGCTTAAAGTTAGATTTCGCTGAGAACTAAATATTTTCCTCAATGCTTCTGATTTTTCGAGAGCACACTAAGGCGTGGCGGAAAAGAGCATATGCATGAGAAAAATCTTTCCTTTCTATTTCTGATTTGCCTAGATCCCACATAGTCGCGGGGCAAAGAGCATACATAGAAATGAAAGGTATAGATTCGGTAATAAAAAACAGAGAGATAAATAAACCGAAATAAACAGAGAGATAAGTAACTAAAACTGCAAATAAAGACTTTATACCAAAAGATCTTAAAAATGAAGTAGCTAGGGCTACCAAAAACCTTTTCGCGTGAAACGAAAGGGGTTCCTCAATGGAACAGATGCTCTTAACACAATAGAGCAGTCCTCTCGGCTCGAAAGCGGTCATAAACAATAGATATAGGAAACGATAGTCGGATGCAGTTGTACCGACTTCGGATTTGGATCCCCAACGGATGCGACCCTCAAATAGCTCTGATACCATGTAGGAATTTACTGGGTAAGTTCCATAGATAGAACATCAAAGGACACCACTCACAAACAAATCACAGATCAATACACCAATATTCTTGACGTGGTTAAAACCCTGAAAGAGGGAAACAGTCCACGACCTAAGCCAATGCGACCACTTCAGGCAATTTATTAATGTAAAAGAAAGAAAATTTACATAAGCTTCTCTCATGAACGGTCACCTTACAAATGACTCTCCATGCTCTTTAAATAGAGATCATTGACCAATCAGGTGTTAAGCCACAAATCAAGTGTCGGTAATACCGAGGAGAGAATGAACTGTCAGATCACTTCATGTCTAGAACATATCGTGACCATCGGATTGTAAGTTACAAAAGTACATAGTAAAGAAACACACTTTACCTAATTCTACACTAGACCAAGTTATACTTAACTATTTCCTATGTGTCGGAATATCCTAACATAACATATCGATCTCCATAGGCTATAGTCCTCAATAAAGGGAAAACCCCCAAATACCCAATGTTTGGGCAAGTTTGGGGCAACTACGGCAAAAAAGCCCAAAGGTGGGGTTTGATGTGAACCTCAATTAATTTAGGAGAAAAATCCCCTCAAGGAAATCTATAAATACAAGAGAACTAGATTCATTTGGATCATCATTGAGTTGGATAATTTATTTCTGTTTTTTTCTTTGAGCCTAAGGTTCCGAGGGTTTTAAAACCCTATCTTTCTTTTTGGACTAATTTCAATGGAGGTGATCCCACCTTACCTAGTCACTTATCTTTTTATCTTTTTTCTAATTGTTCTAGCCATACGGAAAATTTGTCGATCTGAAGGACAGTAGATTGTGTTGGGAAGACTGAGGCAAAATAACCGATTTTTCTCTTGAGGCTATTTGGATTTTGTTCCGAGGCAAGAGATTGAACCATTTTGAGGCAAAGGTGAAGGGTTTTGAAGTAAATGACAAACTGAGACCAAGAAAAATTTGTGATAGACCAACGAGAGATTCTGAGCCTCAATGAGGGTATCCTGAGCATTACTTCAAGTAGAACGAATCCTTCTTGAGGCTTGTGAAGAGACAAGCCAAAACCTGTGATAAATCAATGACATTTGGAGCATTACAGTGGCACTGTGGCTAAATTGAAGGAGTTTTGGGCAAATTTGGGCGTAAAATTAAGAGAGATTTGAGAGTAGCTCTTAATTTGACTGATTACTGTCATCCTGGAACAAATTGAAGTTTATTGAAGCATAGCGAAGCACTTTAGACTAGATCGAAAACCCTTAGGTCAAACCCTTGCGAAGATCACCTTGTGAAACCATCCAACGCAAACCGAAATTCTCCAGGAGTTCAATGATTATATTTTTTGAGGGCAAAATTGAAGGATGGGGGCAATGTTAACCTTTTTGTGGTTATCTAAGATTGCATAGGAGATTTTTAGCTGGTTCGAACCCCCATTGAGGCTAGACGGAGGTTTAAAGTAGACCGAGGTTCTTGAAGCAAACATAGAAAAGATCTGAGGAGTCCTGAGTGAATTCAAGAACGAACGAAGGTCAAATAACCTCTCAGATCCCTCCATTCTGACTTATAGCCGCATTTGCAGACCGCCTCTATAGTTGGATAGGCGCTCGTTTTGAAGTTAATTGATTCAGATTTAAACAAGAACGCAACAAAATACTGAGATAACCATATACACAGAGATTCGCGGAAATAATAGTTCATTTCATTAATGTAAAACACTGAAATATGCTTACAAACATAAATGGAAATAAACCAGCTAGGGCGATGGTAGCTATCTCTAAGAAGAGATGTGGCGGCCACATGCCTCTAAACTGTGTTACATTGAGGCTTGGAGGCCTATTTATTGTTGAGAAACAATGGAAAACCCTTAGCATCCCAAAACCTTACCCTAGAAGATGAAACGCCAAATTGTGGGTCCTGTTTTGGGTAAGTTGGTACATCAACTTCCTGGGGTCGTAACTTTGGCACTCGATCTTCGTTTGACGCGTACAATAGCTCGTTAGAAAGATCTATCCGAGCACTGCAACTTTGGGAAGAGCAACATTGGTTCATGGACCCATGTTGCTCCCAGATTTCCCAAAAAACGTCGTTTAGGGCCTCAAAACGGGCTTCGGAAGTTCAGGACTCGAAAAACTGCTAAAAATAGTAAATTGTGCTACAATTACGGAAATTGAAAAAAAACTGAAAGAGACAGTTGTGGGGGTCCAAGTGGGATAGGTGGGTGGCCACCAACATCCACCTTAGGAAGCAATGGTCCCCATTGCGTTGAGTTCCTCCATCTGTTGAACTTGGTCCCTAGCGAGCTGTTCTGCATTTGTGGATGTGTCCAGTGATCATTCCTCCCCCCTTAGGAAGCAATGGTCCCCATTGTGTTGAGTTCCGCCATCTGCTGAACTTGGTCCCTGGTGAGCTGTTTTGCATTTGTGGATGTGTCCAGTAATGGTGGGAGGCATGGTCGAGGGTGGTACACATTGAACACTTGGTGCAGGTGAAGGAATGGAGGAATGTTGTGCTCTAAAGCATTGTTTCCCACAACCTTGGTAATGTTGTAAGGATCATGTCAGAGTGGTCTGAGCTTTTGATGGGCTCTTGTAAGACGTTCTTTCTGCATATGTAACCAAACTTTGTCGCCCACCTAAAACTTGTGTGGTGCCCCTGTGGGTGAGGAGAAGCTATTCCTGTGTTCTTTCATGACTGTATCCCTTTGCTGCTGCTGCTGCGTGGAGGAACCCTCCGCGGAGTTCATGGATGTGGTGACGATCTTCCCCTTACTTTGGGAGCGAACCAAACAGAAAATGAATTTCCTAGTTTGGGAGATGAGTTTGCTGCATTTCTTAGCAGTGCTCAAAGAGGTGGCGGTAGGTGGGGCTACCTCCAGTATCCTGTATAATGAATTACCCAAAGAAATAATAACAACGCGAGGCCTTGACTCATACACAACATGTCGCCTCCATAAGTATGGTTGGCCTAATAAGACATCACAAACATCAAGCGGTGCAACATCACACAATACCTCGTCTGTGAAGGGCTTGATGCTGTAGGGAAGGTGACATTGCTGGCAGACTTGGAGATCTTGTCTTTTGTGAAGCCGCCCGATTCTATACGGCTGCGCGTGTGGTGTAGTCGGTAGGCCCAACCGCTTCACGACCTCTCTGCTGAAATGAGGTTCTTTTGTCTGCCACTGTCGACAATGAATTGCAGCGACGAACCCTTCACCCATATTTGTGAGTGGAAAAGACGCTCCCCCTCCTCTGGATCTTTGGGCTCATTCTTCTGGATCTTGGCGGTGGCAACAGTGGTGTTGGGCTCTGCATCAATGATCTGCTTCCCTTTGCCATTCCCCTTGTCGGGTTCTGACTTAGGGTCAGAACATGCATTTGATTCTAAAGCCTTCAACTCAGCCACCAGCGACTGCTTGGTCCGACACTAATTTGTGTTGTGAGTGGGGCTCTTATGGAACTCGCACCACTTCCCTGTGTCCTTCTTCCACTTCGTGGTGGTGTTCTTTTTTTGCGGCTTCGACGGGCTGTCTTGGGTCACCCCGCCTTGGCCTTGCCCTTTGTTCTTCGGATTCGCAGATCCAAAGTCTCGCTTTTTCTGTTTAAACTTCTGCTCGATCTTGATAGCATATCGGTATGCCGTGCCGAGTGAGGAGATGTTCAGGAACTCCATCTCTTCCTGGATGTATCTATGTAGGCAGCCGCGGTATTTGAGTACCAAATGCAACTCAGAATCCTTGATACCCAACTGTGTGCGAAGGGTATGAAAAATGTTTGTGAACTTTGGCACATCTTGGTCCCTTCCTTGCTGTAGCGTGGTCCACTTTATGTATTTGTCCTCATAGCTTTTGATAGGGTAGTACTGCTCCTTGATGGCATCCCGAAATGAATTCCAAGTGGGTGCGGCTGAAAATAGTGAGCCCGTACTTTCATCCTTTTGCTCGCAGTAGGTTTTCCACTAGTCCTTGACGTGGAGGGCTGCTTTGAGAAGAGTGAAAATAATCTTTTCATGACTGGAAAAATCATGAACAAAAAAATATCCATCTAGTAGATTTAATCATTTATCTATAACATCTGTGTCTATTTGACCCTCGAAGATGGGGATTTCAAAATTAACTTGTACCTGAAAGGGTGTGGTGTTTCCATAGTAGCTGTTGGAAGCCGATGCGTCGCCTCTGGGTAGCCGCTTAAGGATCTGGGCAAAGCTGTCCATCATCACGTTCCTTTGCCGCTCGAGGGCTTCTTCGAGCAAGATTTTGATAGGATCTCATGCCCCCTCGTCTTTCTTTTCATTCGCCATGGGAGGCCGTCGGGATTTGTGAGGCTGGTCTTGCAAAGGTTCAACCAGTTCAAGCCCTAACTCCTTATATCCCGACCTTGTTGGGGACATGCAAAGAAAAACAGAGAAAAAGCAGACCGTTCTGATACCACTGATCCAGATTTAAACAGGAATGCAACAAAATACCGAGATAACCATATACACAGAGATGTAGTGGAAATAATACTTCATTTCATTAATGTAAAACACTGAAATATGCTTACAAACAGAAATGGAAATAAACCAGCTCGCGTGATGGTAGCTTATCTCTAAGAAGAGATGGCGGCTACATGCCTCTGAACTGTGTTACAATGAGTCTCGAAGGCCTATTTATTGTTGAGAAACAATGGAAAACCCTTAACATCCCAAAACCTAACCCTAGAAGATGAAACGCCAAATTGTGGGCCCCGTTTTGGATAAGTTGGTACATCAACTTCTTGGGGTCGTAACTTTGGCACCCAATCTTCATTTGACGTGTATAATAGCTCGTTAGAAAGATCTATCCAAGCACTACAACTTTGGGAAGAGCAACATCGGTCCATGGACCCATGTTGCTCCCAGATTTCCCAAAAAACGTCGTTTAGGGTCTCAAAACGGCTTCGAAAGTTCAGGACTCGAAAAACTGCTAAAAATAGTAAATTGTGCTACAATTACAGAAACTGAAAAAAAACTGAAAGAGAGTTGTGGGGGTCCAAGTGGGATAGGTGGGTGGCCACCAACATCCACCTGGATCATTAATCTCTCTAGTTAAATTAGTATAATTTAGTCAGTTGATACAATGAATATATTAATTATATTTGTTGAATTTCAAATTAGCCTAGAAGTATTTGGAACTACACTAGAACAGATTGATTTTATTTGAATTGTTGGGTTCGAGTTATATCCTTACTATTGAATATTTGAATGATTGAATTGTAGTTATGCATTGTATGAATTGCCGTGTTGTTGAAAAAACAAGATTGTTTATTGAAGGCCATATTTATGTTCGATTAATTATTTCATTTTTTTGAACATAAAAGGAAGTTGTTGAAAACCCTATTTGTTTAAAGAAAAACCTAGGGCAAAATTTTCCTTAGAATATTACATTAGCAACCATAGGAAATCCTCCAACAATTCATGTAAATTGGACTATTTGATGTATGATGATCTGAAATAGATCTGAACACGAGTGAATGGTACTAATACTCAACAAACAAAAGAAATTCAATAATTAGTGAAGGTATAAGAAAAAGATAATTGGAGTCTAGACATTAAATGTTAAATGTTAAATGTAAGAAAGAAAAGAGAGAAAAATGAAGCGAAGAGGAAAAATAAAAATAGGAGAAGAGAAATGGGTTGGGAAATGAAAGATTAGCTTTGTTGGCCTTCTCATTATTCATGGATCTACCTATAACTAGTTGCAAATCCACTCTTGAAGGGCTTTTTGTTGGCCAAGACGTGAGGATGAAAATGAGCTATGGAAATTGTTGAATGGCCCATGAGCTTGTTTTCAATCTGCGGCCCTCTTGCAGCGTGTGGCCCTTTGGCCCTGCGACTAGTCAATACAGGATCTCAGCCTTCTTGTCGCTTCATTTTGGCTGCTCCTTTAGCCAATCGGTAGCATATCTAGGCTTGCAACCTCCTCCTTATGGTCACGACCTTCTTTAACTTCCAAAACTAGACCCTTATTCAACCAACAGAGCTGAAACAACTAATCCTTGCCTGTGGCTTTGCTCCCTTTAAGTTGCAGCCTCTTTTCATGCTTCAAAACTATCTGTCCTCTCACTCCTGTAGCTAGGGCACACCTGCGACTCCTTTTGTTGCCTTCTTTCTTACACACAAGAGAAATTGTCCTTCACACTCTTGTGCATTAGCCTCTCCATTGGTTACTATATTTATACTTGTCTCTTAGGTCACTTAGGAAGCCCTTATGTCCTTCAAGGAACCTCCAAATCAACCTTATCATTAAATTATAATATCCTTGGGTTCAAAGCCCCACTCGCTTTAGGTCCAAAACCCCAAACTTGGGAGCAAAGCCCACACACTCACTTTAAGGGTGTTTCTCTCTCACAAGCCTAGCACCAAGGGCATGTGAGAGTACCTCCCAATGCTACCCAATTTCAACATATTACCACTTCCATATAGTGTTGTAGAGTAGTGCACTTAGAAGCGCATCTAAAATAGAGGCCTTGGAATCAATTATGGAGGCAAAGAACCCAACGTCATACAAAAATAAGACTTTAGCTTATGTACAAGATCCATGTTGGTGAAGCGAATGGGCTATAAGTCCCTCATTTAGAGATAAATTTAGGAGATAAATCATGAGACATTTGTTCATGACATAAGAGGCTTACATTTGTGGATCAACCTCTTCATAATTGAAGAGTCAATAATCAAACTACATTAAATTAGCAAGGTAAATAATACTGCACATATGACACTGAAGGCATTATATATGAGTCCTCTTTTCTAGGACTATGTTAAAATTAATAACAAAGAAAATAACGTACATATGGGATAGAAGGCAACAAATATGATGTGTATTTTATAACATAGAATAGTAATAATGCAACATTAAATACTATTATGTGACTTATAAATATGATATGACTAACAAAGTATCCCATCGATATGATTGGTTAAACATAAATTGTCCTTTATCTCCGTTTTAAATGTGGGGATATTGTTAATTGATGTTGATTGTGACATTGACTTTGCTTCTGGAGGGAAATTGCCTCTTTTTTTGACCAAGTACATGGTTATTTGTTTCATCTAGTGGGCCACACCTTGCATCAAGAAGTGTATATATTGGAAATGGAGGTTAAAAATGAAGAATAGTGCAAAGGTGGTAGGAGATCTAGAATAGTGCAATAGGTCTACCCCTTGTGGGTTCTTTTATGGAGCTGTTGATTAAAACCCAACAGGGAGTGGTGTGTAGGGGGCATCCTCAGCATCTTAGATCATTATGAGATATCATTTGAGTGACAATTGGGTCTAGGAAAAAACAACTTATAGATGTAAAGGCAACCAACTTATTGATGGCCAATGCTTTGGAGGAAGGGATTCGGGGCATAGACATTTATGGTGACTCCAAGATATTTGTGGATTGGATGACAAGAACTAGGGAGCACAGGAGTTTAGGCCTATATGGAAGTCTCAACATGTAGCCTAATTGTAATCTAGATCCCAGTCTATTCACTTCCATCACACATACAGGGAACATAATTAGGAAGCAAATAAACTTGAGGTGTAGCATTCCTCAATCTAGTTGACTATATTGATATCTTGACCTATGTGGAGCATTAGTAACCTTAAGAAAGTCTAGTCAACCCTATCATAAGCCTTTGATAGGTCTAGTTTAATCACAAAGGATGGTAACATATTCTTTTTGATAGAGTGTGGTGCTTCTTCAACAACCCTTATAGCATCAAAAAATTGTTTGCCTTCTAGGAATCCAAACAAATCTCCAAGTATGACCTTTCATAAGGTATGTTTGAGCCTTCGTGTGGTGACCTTGGCTATGATTTTGTTAAAGAAATTGGAAAGGAGATGAGCTTATATGAGTTAAGGGACAACGAGTTTTCCTTTTTAGGGACAATGTTTATGGAGGTATAGTTAATAGGGCCATGCCCATAAGTATCACCATTTTTTCAAGATTCTTGTACCACTCTTAGCAAGTTTGTTACTATTCCATTATAAAAACTCTTGTAAAACTCTGCTTGCAAGCCATTTGGCTCAAGGGGTTTTTCATTTTTTTAGAAGCCAAGGTCTCTTTTAGTTCTTCATCCTGAACAAGGGCCAAGAGTGGTTCTTTTGGTATTTCAATGATTAGCCTATTGAATTTGGAGATAGTTACGGGGATCTCCCTAATGTTTTGCTTACTTGGGTCTTGGAAGATGCCTTTGTAGTGCTCCATTTTAATTTTTTCAGTCCCAACAAACCTAGTATGTACATTTCCATTCTTGTTTTCTACCTGCCAGATGGTCTTACATACTTTTTTGTTTTGAGCATACTTGTCGAAGAATTTTTAACCATATGACCTTGCTCTTGTGTTTCCATAAGGTTTCGTCCCATATTATCAATTTGCATCTCTCACCTTCTAATTGGTCCATTTCTTCCTTGCCTTCTACTCTATCAGTGTTGCTTTGATTTTGAGTTATTTTGTGATTTAATCTAGTTTTTTGTGATGGATTTGATCCTCTTAGATTGTCAAAAAATGTTGTCATGGTATATTCATCTGAGTTTGGAGTGTATGGATCCCATTCATTGGCTATCAAAATTTAAAATTCTTCATTTTGGAGCCAAGAAGAGTTGGGTTCTTTTTTTGTTGCATTTTTTTCTAGAACGGGGAAGTGGTATGAAGTCCCCTCAACCCCACCCCAAGTTTTGAATCTCCCCAATTCAGTGAGGACACTATTTGAAACAAGAAATCTATAGTGTTTCAGCAAGGGCTAGCTATTGTATTTCTTGTACTTTTACTCCTCTAGGTAGGTTTGAGGTTTAGGGATTTTACATCCCTTAGGGCCTTCTCTTCAAAATAATGTTGGAAGAATCCAACCAAGGTATTAGGTTTTCCCTCTTCTCCCTCTTCTTCCTATTTAGTGCCAAGTTTAATCCCCTACAACTATGTGATTTGTGAAGGAGGTGAGTCATTTATGGTTTTAAGCTAGCAATCTTTTCTATATGGCATGGCCCACAAAAAATGACAAAATCGGTCATTGTTCATATCCATCACATAAAAGGTGCAATTTATTGTAGAACCCAAGAAAGCATCCTTTTAGCTTGCATGATTATCTCTGTTGCATTGCCAATCTACATGGTGTCTCTTTAACACTGCTTGCTACAAAATTGTTTAGACTCTAGAATGGTTCCACTACATCTTCACATTATAACATAGTCTCTTGTACAAAGAGAAATCTAGATTATATTTATTGATTGTTTTCTTTAGGGATTTTTGTTCTGGGGGTCACCTTGAACCCCTTGTATTGATGGAGAGACAAATCATTACTCCCTTTGAGAGTACATCACTACTATAAGGGCCTCTTTTATGGTTCTATGCCCTCTTATTTAGCTCTACCTTTTTCTTATTCCTTAGCTACTTGCATAAGTGACATTTTTGGATGATAACTCCAATACTAGTTTTTAAACTCCCTTTGCCACCCTTTTTAGTGTCACTAACCTTGTTTTGTTTCCTTGAACTTAGGAGGCATCTTTCATTATTCCTTGGGTAAGTGTGTTCCTTATTATTTAAAGTTGTCCTATTCTTTAGTATTTCATTTCAGGAGGCCTTTTCTCTTCTTTTACTGTATGTATGTATGCTTTTTGATCTTCTTGTTGCACCTTGCTGCCTTCTTCAATTCTAAACGTTCATAGATAAATTCAATAGGGATGGGCCTTGCTCCTTCACTATTCTTGGATGCCTCTATCGGATTTTCCTCTTCATTGAAAGGTTTTGCTATGTTATTGTTTCCATCTTAAAAGGAGATTGGGGATAGGTAAGGGTGGTTTATGGCCGTTTTCTCTGTCTTGCTCAGTTTTTGTCCAAGTACCATATCTAACACAAACTACAAACTATTGATTCCATTTGATAATAGACATTGCTTTTTTTTTCCAACCTTGTATATCTCCTTGTGAATTATTCTAGTGTTTGCCTCTTCCATCTTCTCCTTGTCTCCTTATTGGGAGTGGCGTGTGGGATTGAAGGTTCTCCCTTGTTGGAAGGACCAAGGTCTTGAAATTGATTTGGCCTCTCATCAAAGCTTCTTAAGGACTTGCTGCCATATTTGGAATGGCTTATCATTTGGGTTATGTTATCTATCAAGTTATTCTCTCTCATCTTTGTACAAGCATTTTTTAAATGATGTAGGTTCTTCAAACATTGCATGTTTAGGTACTTTAGGACCAGTTTGTATTGAATAAACCTTGCTATAATCTCAATCTATCAAGGGGATCATCCCTAGATTTAATTCTTTGTATATTTTAGCCACAAACATTGATGAGCTTTCATGTTCTTTTTCTTTTTCACATCCATTGTAATATACTTCCCTAATGTATTACTTATGGTCCAAAAAACTTTTTTCCCACAATGCCAGAGGGTGATAAGGCAACGTGACCAAAACAATGGCCATATTTGCTTTAACTCTTTATGGGTTAAATATGAGTCTTAAGGGCTTTTTCTCAAAACTAGATACCACTCGTTCTGATCCACATCCATCATTATCTTGAATACAAATCTAATATGACCACTTGCCATCACATGAACCTTTGGAACATACACTAATTTTGGTTTCTATTGTTTGCTTATCCACTATATCACTAGGAGTTTTTAAAGCTATTTCTACCTTCATCTTCTCTTTCCTTGTACACTTGCCTTGATAGGCTTTGCTACAAGGAGAGCCATGATCACAAGCGAGAAGAAATTAATCACTAGTGAATACTATATCAATGCCAATGGTATGGAGTCCTCATGATTTGCAATTGGGTTGGGTTGTAAGAGTGGTTTCACGTGACACAAAGAGTTGCAATAGAGGAATTAAAACTCTCCAAGAAGCATTCAACGACAAATAGACGTGAAACTTCTAATGATTGATGTAGGTTTTTTGTGAAGGATCAAACAAGTGGAATAGACCTTTTGGTGGATTATCTCTGATGCTCTTAATCCCTCCATTTCTAATTGAAAGCTTGATTGAAGATTTATGGCTTGATTACCAATCCAATCAACGACTTGGTATTTTGTATCACTGTACCTTTCTCATGGTTTTATACATATGTTCTGATGTTATACTTGTGTAGCTTTCTTTCTTTATATTATTTTAGACATTTTCTAGGAGTTGCACTTGCACCCCCACATCGTGTTCATGCTGGTTATACTTTGTAGTCTCATTGACCTACCTTAATGGGCATTCGTTAGATATTAATGTAATTGTATTATCTTTTTCTTATCAAATCTATTGCACCCTTGATGTCCTTTCCATACAAGAGATTACAACTCCTAATGAGATGGTTAATCTTTGATACATGGTTTGTTGAACCACTTGACATTACATGTTTTCCTTTAGGGGTAGGGCCATCTACCTAGTAGCTTACTATTGGGGATATGATGCAGTCATGTTAAATTTGGACAACTAGGTCCAAACTCCATGTTCTGATGCTCAGATTAAGAGGCTAATATTTTTGTTGGATTCCTCTTTCTGAGAGGTGTAAAATCCATATAAAAAGTCTTAATCCGATGAGCAGAACTTATATTTTGAATTTATTATTCTTAATAAATTATATGTGCAAGGTCGGCCAGTTTTGTAATGTAGGCTCACATGCCCAACAGATGTGTCACACACCCTCATTGATGGATATAAATACAGGAAAAGTTGGAGAGAATTTCATCACAACACAACTCACATCTTCCTCTCTCATCCTAAAGAGTACGAGCTACCTGGAGGACGGATTTCAGCCACACGTGGGAAGGACGAAGAGGACAGACCGT